>RJWM01002764.1:0-123400 GCA_004363535.1 Dasyprocta punctata
AAAAAAAAAAGAAAAGTCTAACTAAAAATCTAGAGGAAATTCACTATGATTCCATGCTTTTAAAAGTATAAAGAGCACATAGTAATCCTAGCAATCCAGCCCACTTTTCATCATTTGTTTAACGCATCAGTTCCCTCACAGTTCTTCTTGGTACCTGTGTGTCTCTTTTGAATCATATAGTATGACATAAAGGTGCAACTACCTAAACCTTCATGATTAACTGCCAACATATACATTGAGAAATCCCAAAAGAACAACATACAACACAAAAAATTTTAAGAATGTCAAAACTTTATTTGCCCAAGCAACAAAAGAAATGGTCAAGTGGCAAGTAATACTTCAGACATTCCAAAATATTTACAAAACTGTTAAGGACTGCTGACAAGCAATAAGACTGAGTTTACAAATTATTGCTGACAAAAATACCATGCACAGTTTTAGAAACTTTAAACACAATTCTGACAAATAGGATGGAAAAAGTCTTGAGATTACATCTGGTCCCAAAAAAGTCAACTCGATCTGAAAGAAATAGAAAAAGAGGTTTTCATATACTTAGAATGATGTCTGGAGCAGAAATAACTTCTAATTAACTTTCTATTCATGGAGCCTCATTTCTCTGTATGGAAATCTTATGCCGATCTGAACAGGCACATCTAAACTACTGATTATTTCTAAAAGTTTATCATTTCCTCACCAAAGGTTGGGGTCAACTAACTTGAGGCCACATCCAGGAATCTCTGGTCCCTGGAATTCTAGCATTTTATTGGAATAGACTTTCCTTGCTCCTCATTTTCTGATAATTATGACTTTGAAATGACTCACTGTCTTAGTTACTTTTCACTCGCTGCTGAGACAAAATACCTGATGCCCAAAATTAGGGAAGGAAAGGTTTATTTCTTACAGTTCTCGGGGGATTTCATTCCATACTCAGTTGGCTCCAAGGCAGCATGGTGTGGCAGGGTGGCCATTCATGGTGGCCACCAAACAGCAAGGCAAACAAGAGTGAGAGAGAGACAGAGTAAGAGAAAAGACCCGCGTTCCTCCCGCCCTTACACTCTGTATCAGCTCCACCCCTGAGTGGGAGCAACACTCACATCACCAATCCCAGCACTAGAAAACAAACCAATCACAAATGCCACACTCAGCCCTGTCCAAATTACACGAGGCCTTGGGAGGACACAGAATCAAACCAATACACTCCTATCTTTTTTGCCCATTTTAACCACCCAAGTCCACCTAGAATCTCTGTGCACAAGAGATTCCAACATCTCTTTATGAAGAGGAGTAGGAAAATGACAAAGTTGGCAATAACTCTTAAGAAAGAGGGAGTCTGCTGAAGTCCAACGTGACTCTTCCCTGGAGTTTCCTGCACCTTCCAAGAGCGTCTACCTTCAGGTCCACGACAGGCGGTGCATTGAGACAGAGCCCACAAAGCCCACGGCCAGGCTGGGTGGGAAACGTGACAGCAAGCAGGTGCCCTGGGAGGGAGTTAATGCTGAAACCCACCACACAGGAAGCAGACAGCCAGTGAACGTGTCTGTGGCATCCTTGATGCTAAAGAAAAGAGGCAGAAAGAAAAAAGTCTTCCCGAAGAGTTCAAACCCATGGGGTGGACCTACTCTGGATCTGCAGCACTGATTTACAGAACCGTGAAAGTCCAGAGAATCCCAAAGGCATGATTGAAAGCAGTAGGGTAAGAACCAGAGAATGAAGCAGAGACACAATTTAAAGAGATGATGACTATATGGTATTGTATCCTTGAAAATTGTTAAAAGAGTAAATTTTAAATGTACACCACAAAAAAATTATATGAGGTAAAGAGCGTGTTAACAGCTTGAATTCCCAGTGTATATGTATATCAAAGCATCACACTTTGTGCTATTAATAGATGCAATTCTTGTCAGTTTTAAATGTTTTTTAAAAATTTAGGAGCAAAATGGCTGAGATTTCTCAGGATTGCTGAAAGATATCAATCTTCAGATTATGGTACTCAGAGAAACCCAGTGAAAGATAGCTTAAACATACCATTGTGAAATGAAAGAGTATCAAAGAAAAAGAATTTTAGAAGGAGCCAGAGAGTAAAGGTAAATGAGAGAGAAGGCTGTGAGTCTGATGGCTGGCCTCTCAGCATCTCTCCATGGGAAGTGAGGAGACAGCACCCTGCAGGAAAGGAAACAACCAGCACCCTAACATCCTATATCTAGCAGATATCCTTTCCAAATACCAGTCAGAAATCCAGGTATACACGTGTTCACTATAAAACTCTTCCAGCATTGCTCTGCATTTAAATTTTTTGCAACAAAATATTGGAAAAACATTTTCCAAGGACAAGGTGCAACTATTGACAATAGCAGAGACGGGAGCAGCTTAGGTGCCCATTGAGAGATAAACCGATAAAGGAAACATGGTGTGGACACGCGAGGTGGACTGGCATCAGCAGTGAAGGAGGACGGGGCCCGTCGTTTGCAGCACCAGGTGTGGACCCGGAGGACACTGCGTTCAGTGAATGAAGCCAGACCCGGAAAGACAAATCCCACATGCTCTTCCTCACTGGTAAAAACCAATAAACGATCTTCCAAAGCACAGTGTGGACAGTAGTCCCAGGGAACGAGGAAGCTGGAGTAGGACAGAAGGACTTCAGTCGGGTTTACCAGAAAAACAGCAGAGGAACCATGTCTGGCTCTTTAGCACAGCGGGTAATTACTGGCTAAAACAATCTGATATATTTCAAAATAACTGGAACAAATGTGAAATTCCCAATACATAAAAATGCTTAATGATTAAAGAACTGGAAATGCTTATTTCCCAGATTTGCTTGTCGCACATTATATACATATACTGAATTACAATAATATACCCAATAAAGTTGTACAAAGATTGTGTCTCGTTTAAAAAACAAAATACAATTTTAAAAAGATAGAACTTTCAAATCAAAACACAAAATCCAAAAGAAGGAAAGCATTTAAATGAAAGGAAATTTGGGGGTACTTTTTCTAAAAGTGAGGCAAAGAGAATATCCATATTGCAGTAACATGCAGTGAGACAATAAAAACAGAATTGAGTGGAGCAGAACCATAATTCCCGCATTCTGGGAGGCTGAGGCAGGATGAATTCAAGTTCAAGGCCAGCCAAGAATACAAAGCAAGATTCTCTTATTTTAAAAAAGCCAGCATATATGTCTAATTCCAGCCCTCTGGAAGTCTGAAGCAGGAAGATCTCAAATTCAAGCCTAGCCTGGGAAACTTAACAACTTAGTGAGACCCTGTCTCAAAATAAAAGATTAAGAAGAGCTGGAGATGTAGCTCAGTCAAAGGCCCTGAGTTTATTCCCAGTACCACAAAAAAAAAAAAAAAAAAAGAAAGAAAGAAAGAAAAGAAAAGAAAAAAGCAAACAGAAATAAAAAATATCACCTTTTAAAAGGATAAAGTTGCCTTTATCGAATTGTTATATCGACATTTAATATCTTTTCTGAATACAATGGCCAAGGACATTCATGACAACTTGGTCACTGGAGCAGAACTTCAAGAACAACTAGTGGGTCGGTACAGCGGCACACACCTGTAATTCCAGCACTCGGGAGGCCGAGGCACAGTGATCTCGAGTTCAAGGCCAGTCGGGGCTACATAATGAAACCTTGTCGTAAAAGCAAAACAAAACTGATCAAGAGGCCAGGCTTGGCGCCATATGCTTGTGCATCCCAGCTTCTCCAGCATGGAGGGAGAGGGTCACTTGAGTCCTGGAGTTCAAGGCTGGCTGAGCATCAGGAGAAAGTGAGATGAGTTGGGTGTCAGTCCCACCACAAAGTGCGTCCCGTGGAAGTGATGGGGACCAGTCGGTACGGGAGCTCTGGACTGAATTCTCACTTTCAAGGGTTCTCAGTTGACATGAATACAGGGTAGATCCCAACCTGTTAAAGAATGTGCACCCTTCAAGAACCGGCCAGGAGAGAGCTGGAGGAGGGCTACAGAGTGCACTTCCTTAATCCAGGGGGACACTGGAAACAGTAACGTGACACTGGGTTAGACGCTTACCACCCTGTCAGACAACAGGAGGCAAGAAATCAGCCCCAAACACAAATTCCTTTTTCTTTCTTTAAATGGCTAGAGGGCAAGTTGCTGCCTGATACTAAATTTCTCTAACTTTCTCCTCTAAAATACTTTTAGGCAAATGAGAAAGACCTCAACTTGTACTTGGCAGACCAGGATCCTAGTAGACACAGGTATTAATCTACCTTCTAGCTGGAGAGAGAAGGCATAAACGAGAAAAAGGCGATGTGAAATGGAGAAAGCTAAGCTCGTGTTTGAGAAATAGAGGAGATAACCTAATAGCACCCGTCAAACGAATCGGATCCCAAGGAAGGACCGGCAGAGGCGGCCCGATGACGCTGAGAGTCTGTCTCCACGCCAGGAGAGGAGCCGCACTGCCCACGCGAGCCTGCGGTCCGCCGCGAGACAGGAAGAGGAAGGAACAGAATGCAGCAAACCCTGTGCAGGGCGGCCGCGGTCAGGCCTCGGGGCCGGCCACGTGCTCCACGTCAGCACACGCGGTCCTGGACCCTGAACCCCTAATCCCTCGGGCTGCACTCAGGCAGGCTTTCTGCGCACTTGGTACAAATACCCAAACGACTTCTGTGCCGCAAGGAGAACAGAGCAGTCCCGGTTCAGGATCCCCACATTCCCCAGCAGCAGTGAGGGAACTCTCATAACTGCTTCCCCCTTAATAGAAAATAACACCTGCCAAAACCCAACTCCCAGGCCCAGACTTCCCGAGACGAACTGGTCCCTGCCCTAGAGCGTTTGGGCCCTAGGGTCCACTCAGCCCTTCTGTCAAGCCCAGAAACTGAAGCCTGTGTGGGCAGCTCCCGCCGCGGCCCTGCGGCAGCCCGCAGAGAACGGGCCTCAAGCTCGGCCGCCTGGTCGGACCCCTAAGGACACAGACGTTAAGAGTGTTGCTTAAGGTGAATCCTAACCGAAGGGCCACCGCGCCCTTCAGCCAAGCCTTAACAGAAAAACATTTAACTCCTTAAAAATAATTACTCCTGTGTTATATTTTTGGAACTATTCAAACTTTCTAATGTTGACAGCCCCAGAAAACCAAAGGCTAAGTAAGGGAAATTAAGAAAGCAAAATAAAAATAAAGCCACATTAGGTGTTGTGAAGAAACATTTCTATCATCCTTCCTCTCATTTTGCTGCTCTGTTATTCCAGTACTAAAATATGCAACCTGCAGCGTGTCCTTATTCAGATGAGAGTTCAGATAGAGGGGCAGGCATTTTTAAGTCAAAGTGAGCAGTGGGTATTCCTTGATTCTTGGAAATTAACGAAGATCTCAAGGCCCTGGTGATACCAACATCTGCCCCTGCCTTACAAAGAGTCAGCTCTGATTCAGGTAGTTTAATGACTCTGTTCCCCGTTCTTCCTCATTTATCACCCAGCGAAAGGTCCAAGCTGCCGTTCTGGAGTGTGCATTCTGCCTGCCAAATCCCCATTAACGCACTTAACTGACGTATTCACCCAAACCCATCACGGCACATCTGGTAAATAGTTACAGAGCATCTACAATATGTCAAGCAAGGTGCAGGAGTAAGCAATGGCCTCCGCACCATTTCACCAACAAGACAGAAAGCAGCTCGCTTTTCCGGGGTTCCCGTCTGTTCTCCTTCCAGCTCCCTGAGTTCCTGCGTTCCCACACGCTCACCGTGGGATTCCAACTCCAGGAAGTCCTCCTTAAGAATGGGGCCCCGGGTCCCAGGTCAGCTCTGATTTTCTACGCCGTTTTGTCACTAAGTCGCTGTGCATTCCGTACCTGCAGACGTCGCTTCTGTCACTGCCCGTCACAGGCTTCCCGCCACGGGGCCTCTCACATAAGTATGTCTTCTCCTCCATGAAGCTAAAATCTTTGGGTGAATACATAGCTTGACACATAATTATTGTGACAAGTCCTTAGAATGTACACACGTGTATCACATTTAACAATTTGCTGTGCCGGGGGTACAGCTCAGTGGTGCAGCACGCGCCTGGCAAGCGCAATGTCCTGAGTTCAATTTCTGGTACCCCCCAAAAAAATTTATCTTTCTTAAAAAAGGAGTATAACATTAAATACAGTCATCAAAGTCTTGTACACTATAGAAATTAAGTTGGTTACTAAGGCAAACTAGAGCACTTCATGCTAAGACAACTGTCACAGCGCTTGTCTAAAGTGGCCCGCAATGTGTCGCGTGCAGTGGGGAGCCCGGCCGCAAGGGGCGGTGCACCCTCATCTGCTCCTCCCGTCCCTCTGCTTCCTGGCCACCATGTGCAACAGCTTTTCTCCACCGTGTCATTCTGCCCTTCGGGGCTTAAAACCTCACCTAACAAAGCTGTGAAGTTTTGCCATCGCAGCCCAGACACGGGAGAGCAGTGCGGGCTGAGCACAACCAGCGTCTGTGCGCTTGTGGGACCGGAACGAGCCTGCGCAGGCCCTGAGAGCCTCGGTGAGCCCAGCGTCACCGGGAGAATGCGCTTAACCCAATGGAACGAGTGTGAGTCCACAATAGAGAGAAATTCGGGAGACTCACCAACGTGTGAAAATTAAAACAACACATCTAATATCCAACGGGACAAAGAAGAAATAACAATAAAAACTAGGAAATACTTTGAAATAAATGAAAAAAACACAATGTGTCAAACTTGTGTATACAATTAAAACAGCACTTAGAGGGAAATTTGTAACTGTAAATAGCTATATCTAAAAAGACTCTCAAATCAGTAAACTAAACTTCTGCCTTCAGAAACAATAAAGCCTAGTGTGGTGGCACACGCCTATAATCCCAGCACTTGGGAGGCTGAGGTAGGAGGATGCTGTGAATTTGAGGCCAGTCTGGGCTACACAGTGAGTTTAAGGCCAGTCTGGGCTACAGAGTGACCCTATCTCAAAAAATACAAACAAACAAACAAAGAGCAAACTAGAGTCAAGGCAAAAATAATGAAAGAAGCCGGGTATGTTGGCACATGCCTATAATCCCAGCACTCTGGGAGACGGAGGCAGTAGGGTCAAAATTTCAAGCCCAGCCTAGGCAACTCCCGTTTCAAAATTTAAAAAAAAAAAATTTTTAAAGAGCTGGATATGTAACTCATCAATATTCAGTTCTGCAACAACAACAACAATAAATTAAAAACAAAGGAAATAAAATTAGAGTGGAACTAAATGAAATGAAAAAGTAGAACAACATGACAATCCAAAACTAGCAAACCTTCAGTTAGACTTATAAAAAAAGAAAAGAAAAAATTCTTAGGACTAAAAATAATAAAAGAAGTTCAAGAAATATACACTGGAAATTTCCATTAATAAAGACTTTTTTTAAAAAGACTATAATTTAAACACTCTCCATACTCATGGATCAGAAGAATAACATTGTTAAGCGGGGCCTGGGTATGTGGCTCAATGATAGTACTTGTAAAATATGCAAGGGTCTGGGTTCAACGAAGCACAATGAAAAAGAAGTATATATATCTTCACAAATACACACACACACACACACACACGTAGAGAGAGAGAGAGAGAGCTCTAGGACGGCAACACTCCCCAAACTGATCAGAGTTAACATAACCCCTTTCATAATCTCTGTTGTCTCTTTTTGCAGAAATTAAGAAGCTGATCTAAAGATCTGAAGATTCATATGCAAATAAAGTTTAGAATTCACATGTCCCAGTTTCAAAACTTACTTCAAAATGACAATAATCAAAATAGTGTAATTTTTGTCTACAGCTAAACCTACCAATCAACAGACTCAATTTTCGAGTCCAGCAGCAAGCCCATAAATCTATAGCCAATCGAGTTCAACAGAGGAGTCAAGACAACTGAAAGGGGCAAGCAATGGTCTCTTCAGCAGGTGGTCCTGGGGAAACTGGATTATCTGAAAGCACCACCAGGGAGCCCAGATCAGCTCAGGACCACAGGAGACAGCTAAGATTAGTCTAGTTACAGAAAAGTCTAGCGATAAAGGCCAGAGCCAGACCACAGGCCTCATTTTTCCCCTTGAGCAAGGCAGACTGAATTACCAGGTGGATGAGAAAGTGGGGCACTTTCTTGGGTGGTTTTATTTGCAATATTGCTGCCTCCAAAGGCCATAGTGCAAAACAAAAGAACTGAACAAAGTTTTCCACGCTGGAGACAGCTTGAATACTGCAAAAAGGCTATAGTATTTTCACCAGTGACAAGGCCACTCCTGGTCGGTCAGGATTGTGCACCCAGAGGCTGCAGGAACAACCAGAAGTCCCAAGTCTCCTTGGGAAGTCCGTCTGCACTTGCCAAAGCCTCGTTTCCCTCCCCTGCTCCCAGCATGCATCATTCGCACCAAGGAGGCCTGAAACAAGATGGTGGCCCCCAGAGGAGTCCCTCAATAACCCGCTGCCAGCATCCATACATAAGCCCTCATCAGAGGTGATGATGGCCACGGGTTAATCTAGCGGTTGCTCCTAATTAATAGTCTGGAGTACTGAAGAAGCCAGAAGTGACCACAGCACTCCGAGTTTCTGAAAAACCACAGCTGGCTAAGTGTCATCCCTACATTAGGCCAACCCTCGGGGTATTGTTTGACCACGTCGCCCCTTTCCTGGAATCCACCCCTTTGGCTGACACCATTCTGTGGAGACAGAGTCCCTCTGACGGCTGCCAGATACCACTTAGGCTTTTGTCTGCCTCAGCGTTCCTAGCCTTCTCCTTCAGCCTCTTCCAGCCCGTTTCTGTCTTCTCTTGGAAGTCGACTGTCTCTTCTCACTTGGTTAGTTTAGGTTGTTCTCTCTAGAGTTGGATCATTGCTTCCAACAGTGTCACATCTTTCCTTCCCTACTCTTTGGTTCCTCGGTTTCTCTCTTTCCCTTGCTCCCTCTTTCTCTTACTTCCTCAATTCTGTTTTTTAGTCGCCCTCATTTGAAAACAAATAGAATAACGAGGACACCATGTGCTTCACGGCACTCTCGCCAGGTTCCACGCATGGCCTTCTTTTATTTGGATTGTGGTGGTTATTGTTTCTGTTGTTGTTCTAATCACTTGTTCAAATAATGTGGCAAGCGCCCATGAATACCACGGCCACTGAGACAAAAGCATGGATCTCAACAGCACCTACCAGCAATCCGCGTGGCAGCCCACTACCATGCAGGACCCGCCGGAGGTGTCTCACGCAGCCTGTGCACCAAGCCTTTCTTTTTCTACAGTTTCACTCCACCTGACTACCTGAATTATTAACCTAAGCTACTCTATTTTTTTAAACTTATGAAAATGCATAGTGCTATTAGTACTTTTTTCTTTATTATTCTTTTCTATTAAGCTTTATTTTATATTTTTTTACTTCTTAATCTTGAAATAAGTTCAAAGTTACAGAAAAGTTGCAGTGACAGTACAAAGAATCCTTGTAACTTCACTGATGCACACATATGCCTATATGTAAGCATATATAAAATATATACAATTATCCAAATCATCTGAAAATAAGTTACACTATTTTACCTCTTTATCCCTTAACACATCAGAGTGTACTGCCTAAGAACAAGGAAATAACATAAACACAAATAAGGAAATTTAACACTGATTTCATACATTCTATCTGTAGTTCATTTTGAAGTTTTGTCAGTTATCCCAGTGTATTATCAGTGGCAGTGTTTTCTGGTCCAGAACCGCATGTCATGTTAGTTGCTGTGTTTCTTTAGTCTTCTTTAATCTAACACATTTCCTCAGCCTTCCCTTGCTCCTCATGACCCTACTACTGTGAACGTCTGAGAGTTTAACGTGGCTGGGCCTGGCATTTTATTGCGTCCCTCAAATTGAGTTTTTCTGATGTTTCTTTTTGGCTGGATTCAAGGGATGCATTTTTGGCAAGAATATCACAGAAGGAAGGCAATTTTCTTCTTAGTAAATCACATCCAGAGGCCCCTAGTTAGTGATGTTAGCTTTTATCTTTAGTTACAGAGCTGCCTGGTTTCTACAGACTTTAAGTTTGCATATTTTCTTGGAGGAATTACCATTTTACTTAACAGGATTTTGCTAGGATTTATCCATTTTTCTTCTCTCTCTCTCGCTCTCGCTCTTGCTCACTTACTCTCTCTTTCCTTGCCTTTTTTCTCCCAAGTGTTTCTATTCAGAATCAATTTAGGAGTGTGAAAATTCTAGCTAAAATATATATTTTCTCTTGTTTAACTATTATAAAGTAACTCTCCAAGACTGATATATAATTACCAAAAACTTGTGTTGCTATGCAAATGAGCGACAGCAAAGAAGCAGATACCAAAGGGACCACAAGGTTCCCCCCGTGCTTCACTGACTCAGTGCACCAACCTGTCACCGTGCAGTAACTGAGTAACCACTGTGTCCCCAGCACCACCGGCTGGGGCACATGAAGAACAGTCCACACGGGACTGACAGTGACTCTCCTCCCTCAACAGCTCCCTCGTGCTTTACCTGGAATGTCACCTCCTCTGCAAAGCTACCCTCACTGCTCCCCACCAAGCAGCTCCTGGCTGCCCACTATTTTCCAAGCAGAGTATGGTCAGATGCTTCCCTCACCAGCGTTCTAGAGGATATGCGGTACCGTCTTCATTTCCCCAGTGAGGAGACTGAGACTGAAAATGAGCCACACAGCTGATGAGCGCAGAGCTGGTATCAGCGCCAGGACCTGACTTCACAGTTCCTCAGTCTTCCCGCCTTTCCGGGACAGGTCCGAGGAGAGTCAGGTGCGTCCTCCTGGGAGAGGCAGCACGGTGACCGCGGTCAGTGTCCTGGGGTACAGTCAGCTGTGCCCCCCACCCCCCAGGGCCCGCGCGAGCCTGTCCAGCAAAGGCGTTGATTCCTGCTCAGCTCTGCGTGCCCTAACTCCAAACCGTTATTCAGATTTTATAGCTGAGAACTTGCTAAAATTTATTTTATTCAAAAAAAAAAGTCTAGGTCACTGTGTGATTTCAGAGCCACTCCAAGAGCACACTCCCAGACCGGGGAGATAGGGTTTCAACAAGTGTCCTTTGCAGTCTGTTTAGTATCTTGTTTTTCACATTTTTGTGCTGTTTTTCTCTTTCGGAGATTTCACTATTTAAAATGACCCCAAGCACAGTCTAAAGTGTTCCGCAGTGTTCCGAGGGCAGCGGCGCAAAGAAGGCGGGCAGGCGTCACAGGAGGGCCGCCCCAGCCGTGGCACTGCGGGCACACACTGGACAACTGGCCTGCGGGCTGTCCAGCAAAACGCTACCACCAGAGACCCGGTGGAACCGGGCCCGCGCCCTCCCCTAAGAGCCACAGCTCATTCACACTGATCCTGAGTCGGGAGACACTTCATAGAAAACAACTACCTTCAATAAAAATCAGCTGGAGTGGGCGATCAATAAATGTCGATGGAAGAATGAAGGAAGGAAGACATGTGTCAGACAGATGACACGACCGACCGGATGAAAAGCTACTTTGTAAACCCACATGAAGCCCAGTGGAAAAGTGGAACTGCAGATTTATACAACACAGAAGTACTAGGTTACAGAGCCTAGGCCAAAAGTTAGTTATCGTATAATAAGAATAATATACAAAGAGAAGGGGCTGATAAACCACACTTCCTGCTGAATAGGAAGAAATGTTTTGTGACACTTCTTATTACAGAATATTTGCTGGACAAATTCAAGTCTATCTGGCTGCCTTGACTTTACTACTCCGTAACCGGCAGTGCCTCTCTCTCTCTCTCTCTCTCTCTCTCTCTCTCTCGCTCTCGCTCTCGCTCTCGCTCTCTCTCTCTCTCTCTCGTTCTCGCTCTCACTCTCGCTCTCACTCTTTCTTTCCCTCTCTCATGATACTGGGAGCTAAATCCAGGGCCTTCACAATGAGTTCATCCACAGTTCTGTTTTTTTGTTTTTTTGGTTTTGGGGGGTTTTTTTACTCAATTTTTTGAGATGGGTCTCACTAAGCTGCTGAACTGCTCAGACTGGACTCAGATTTACGAATCTTCTGCCTCAGTTCCTAGAGTCCTGAAATTACAGGCATAACTTTTCCTTAATATGATACTGAGCACATTAAAACTGTACGTTTTGTGTTTGCAAAAATATATTAGTACCTATTTGTTTTTTTGTTTGTTTTGTTTTACAGTGCTGGGGATCAAGCCCAGGGCCTCACACCTGCTTGCCAAGTGCTCTACCACTGAGTTTCAGCCCAGCCTATTACTACATTTTTAACCTTAACAATTCTAAAGGCTCATTATAACTCTTTTCCAAATTTTATTTCTAAATTTTTGTATACTAAACGCAGCAAGATTGTCTCCACTCTTTAAAACGTGTACTAGAATATTTATCTTTGAGCTCTTCATAAAGCAAGGAGAAGGAACTTCTTGGCTCTTTCAGCTAAGGGCATGAAGCAGCTTCAACACTGTTGCATGATGGGAGAGGGCCTGGCCTCCCAGTTCCCATCCACATGATTGTGGTGAAAGCAGACATAACATTATGGTTCAAGCAGAACAAAGATGAGCTTAAAAAATACATGGTTTAAATAATTCCAGAGCTTTGGGATACAGATCTCTTTTTTCAAGACTTGAATCCCATGTAACCATAATCATGATTGGTGGTGGGGAATTTTAAAAACAGAGCTTCCCCCTAACCTCCAGACTTCGTTATACCACAGCTAAATCAGGTGACTCCAACACATCATTCCCATCCCACAAAAACGAAATGTTTACAAAAGCAAGACTCCCAAAGCATGAAGTAGCCTTTCCTCAAAATCCATTCAGAATTTTAAATCAGCCTTTCTTTCCATGTTTTCTTTGATTTAACAGCTATGTTTCTCCTTCTAAAATAAAGTCCACACAAACACAGTTTCCACATCTAACTTTTAGGAATCTGACATATTATAAACACAATTGGCTTAGTAGATATGGGCATGAATCAAGTCTATTACTATAGTGATATATACACACATTTTTATTATTGGATTTTTAGCCATATGCAAAACTGGTATAAGGAGTAGTATAACAAACCTCCAAGTACAAATCACCCAGCTTTAAACATTATTAGCACATGTAGTGGTACATTCCTATAATCCCAGTACTGAGCACCATAGTGACTTAGCAAGACTCTGCCTCAAAATAAAAAATAAAAAGCTGGTGATACAGTTCACTGTAAAGGCCCTGGGTTCAAGCCACACTATAAATGGATGTAGTGGCATATCTCTGTAATCCTGGGCAGTTAAGGCAAGAGATTGCAAGTTCTAGTTCTACCTGGATCATTTAGTGAGACGCTGTTTCCAAATAAAAGGTAAAATGAGGGTCTGGGGGTGTAGATCAGTGGTACAGTATCCCTGGGTTTGCCCCAAGTAAAAAAGAAAAACCAAAAAGTTATTAAAGGCCTTAGGGTATAGCTCAGTGATAGCACTTGCCTACCATGCATGAAGCCCTGGGATATATAGATATATAGATATATAGATATATAGAGATATATATAGATTTTTTTTTAGTATGGTATTAAAAATAATCAATATAAAGACTCTAGGGCCGGGAGTTTGGCTCAGTGACTTAAGCACCTGTCTGACAGGCGCGAGCTTGTGAGTTCAATCCCCGGTGCTGCAAAAAAAAAAAAAAAAAAAAAAAAGATTCTACAGCATTCTGCTTTGTCCTGCCAACACCTACAGAAAACAATATCATACCCACCAATGCCAAATATATCACAGAACATGAGCTGCTGGACCCCAAAACAGTATTTTTCAACCTAAAATGCCCAGCTTTAGCAGCTTTAAGTTGCTGGAGAAATCAAGTTGACGGTAAAATTCACATTGATTATAAAAATTCAATTTTGCAACCAGAGACTTTTCTTACTGTTATAAAGCTATGCATTCCATTTCGTAAAATTTGCAAATACAATTTCATAAACTTGCATATGAATAGGTAGTCTATAGTATTATAAATAGTAATTCATTTTCTTTGGTTGCTTATTGTGTTATGCTTAAGCAGAAACATTATTTTTGGAAGATATGTAATGAAGCATTTGAAACAGAAATGGTATAACATCTGCATCTTTATTTCAAGTGGTTCCACAAACCTGTATGTTCATGTGCGTTTGTGTGTGAGAGTGTGTGTGCGGGTTCATCAGAGGTTGCCAAGCTTTCCTTAAAGGGCCAGAGAGTAAATATTAGAGGCTTTGCAGATCAAGAAGTCAATCAAATGTATTTTGTATATAACCAGACAGCCAAGTAAGATATTGATGCTTTAAAAATATGAAAACACTTCTAACCAGAGCTGCACAAAAATAAGTGATGGCCAGATTTGGCCTTGAGCCATAATTTATCTATCTGTCCAAAAATTGATAGATGACAACTATGGGAAAAGTTACCGTCCAAAGACTGATAGACAGAAAACAACTATGGGGAAACATAAGCAGCTGTCGAAGCCAACTGAAGGGTACGTGGCTGTCCATCATATTCGTCTTTCAAATACCCCACGTCTGCAGACGTCCGTGATGCAACTTGGGAGGAAATACAAATACATAAAAATAAGTTGCCGGGCGTGGTGGCGCACACCTCTAATCCCAGCACTCGGGAGACTGAGGCAGGAGGATTGTAGTGAGTTCAAGACCAGCCTGGGCTACAAAGTGAGTTCAAGGCCAGCCTGAACTGCATGGTGAGACCCTGTCTCAAAAAAATAGGGCTGGGGATTTAGCTCAGTGGCTTAAGTTCCTGCCTGGCAAGCGTGAGATTGTGAGTTCAATCCCCAGTACAAAAAAGTAAAAAACAAAAATAAATGAGGAGAGATCCTTTTTACTAAGATGGCACCAAAGGTGAAGCAGGAAGCTCCGGCCACTCCCAGAGCTAAAGCCAGAGAAAAAACTTTGAAGGCAAGAAGGCCGTGCTGAAAGGCATCCACAGTCGCAAGAAGAAGAGCCACACCTCACCCGCCTTCCGCCCAGCTCCCTCGGGAGAGCGCCCCGGGAGAAACAGCCCTGACCACTGCGCCATCATCGGGTTCCCCCGACCGCGGAGCCAGCCGTGGGGAAGACAGAGGCCACCAGCACGCCCGCGTTCACTGCGGCTGTCAAGGCAGCAAGCGCCAGGTCCGGCAAGCTGTGAAGAGGCCCTGCGGCCTCCACGGCGCCAAGGTCAACGCCTGAACCAGGCCCGAAGGAGAGGAAAAGGCACATGTTCCACCGGCTCCCGATGATGGTGCTTTGGATGCTGCCAACAAAACTGGGATCTTCTAAACTGAGTCCAGCTGGCTGAGTCTGCATACACATTCTCCTTTTTCTCCATTTAAAAATGAATAAATAAATACCGCCCATGGTGGTAGTGCCTGAAGATTAACACCAGGAACATCTTCGGTTTGTTCATTTTGAGACAGGGTCTTCTATGGCCCAGGCTGGCCTCCAGTTTGCAACGTCCCTGCAAGATGAGGATCAAATCCCGGACGCACACTGGCCCAGCACTCTGCCCGAGCCGCCTCCATCGCCATCCTGCTAAGTTGCTTTGTATTTTTGGTTCTTGGAGTGTGTTTTCCTTCCAACTCTGATGACGTCCTATTCCATACAAAATTTCAAGCCAGGCGTGGTGGCCCAACATTTGTGATCCCAGCACTCAGGAGGCTGAGGCACAAAGATCGGAAGTTCAAGCCCCACCTGGAAAATTTAGCAATTTAATAAGACTTGGTCTTAGAAAAAGGCTACCAGCGTGGTTCAGTACAAAGGGCCTAGGATCATTCCCCAGTATTACACACAAAAAATATGTATTTATACTGTGCTGTTTAATTTAACGTTTTATTCATTAGTATTTTCTCTTGCTGGATTCTCTTAGTCACTTTTCTCATTGCTAGGACAAAATTACCAAATCCTGATACCCTGAGGCGGGACGGGGTGATTTTAGCTCGTGTTTCAGTCCGAAATCCACTGGCTTCCAGACTGCAGGACCCAAGGGAGGAGCGCCCCGGTCACACTTGGGGATCACGCTCGGGTCACGCACAGATCACACTCTGATCCCCTCGGATCGCACTCGGAGCACGTTCGAGTCTCCCCCGGGTCACGCTGGGATCCCGCTCGGAGATGGATCACCTGCCAGAAGCCCCACGAGCAGCACAGTGGGCCTCGGGGCAGCAACTGGATGCAACCGGAACGCCGGCCCCAGGTGAACAGCGACCCGGCCAGGTGCCCGAGCGCCCCGACTTCCAGAGCCTCCCTCCCCCGGGCGCCCCGGGCCGGGCCGCTGCGCTCTCACCCCGCCGCAGCGGCGCCAGCCCAGGCCCTGTAACCGGGACGCTCCTCCCCGCTCCCCGAGGCCGCCTCCCGACCTCCTCCCGCGCAGCAGGCCCGGCCCGGCTCTCCCGGCTTCGGGAGGGCGGGGCCTCGCGCAGTGTCCGGCGCTGTGACTCCGAGTCCGCACTTGCTAGTTCTTCAGTAAGCATGTCGGGTGAACACCAGCCATCCGTCAAGACTTGGCCTTGATCTGCAGAACGACAGGTCACGTGGAAGGCTTGTCTGAGATAAGATCTCACTAAAGTGCTAAACTGCCCAGACTGGCTTTCCAATTGCAATCCTCTTGCTTCAGCCTCCTAGAGTGCCAGAATTTCAGACCTGCACCGCACACCCGGGTCTCTTCCAAGGCTTTTAGGACGGTTTGACATATTTCCTGTGGCTATGTCATGCTGCACAATAATTCCTACTATAAATTTTGTGAGTTGTATGGCATTTTATGATCACTTTTTTCTTGTCTGCTTTCTATTTTGAAAAAACAAACTATGGGAAAGTTACAAGAATAGTACAACAAACATCAAATATCTTCCACCCAGTTTCACCAGTTGTAAATTTTATCTTCCCTCCCCATGGAGTCATTATTCTTGTTATTTTAAGGCTCTTGACAGTATTACTCTCTTAAATTAATTTTTATTGGTACATTTTGTCATACATAGTGATCACATCTACCACAGGGAATGTGTACCTGTCATATATCTTAATTCTTCTTTCCCCTTCCCCTCCCCTCCCTTCAATGCTTTTTCCCCTCCCCATTTACAAAACTTCCTTTTCATTGTTTCCTTCCATGCTTTTTTTTTTAAACTCTCTTTCCTTCCTTCCTCTCCCCTTGCCACTCCCTTATTCCCCTCCCATTTGAACAAGGTCTTCCCGCTCCCCAGTGTCTAGCTCCATTTTGCTCCTTATTTACCCTCTGGGTTTCTCACACAAGAGAATAATATGACATTTAAACTTGTGTGTCTGATTTATTTCACTTAAAATTATGGTCTCAAGGTGCATCCATTACCTTAAAATGTCTCAAGTTTATCCTTTATGGCAGAGTAGTACTCCATTGTATATAAATACCTCATCTTCTTTATCCATTCATCAATTGATGGGCATTTGGGCTGTTTCCAAGATTTAGCTATTACAAACTGTGCTGCTATAAAATGAGTGCACACATATTGCTGTGGTTGGATGCTTTTAATTCTTTCAGGAAGATTGCATGAAGGGGAATGGCTGGGTCAGATGGAACTTCTAATCCTAGTTTTCTGAGGAATCTCCACACTGACTTCCACAGCGGTTGTACCAGTCTACACTCCCACCAACAGTGGAGAAGGGTTCCTTTTTCCCCATAGCCCCTCCAGCATTTGTTACTGATTTCTTGATAATAGGCATTCTTTCTGCTATGTGATGGAATCTCAGTGTTGTTTTAATTTGCATCTCTCGAATGACCAGGGTTGAACATTTTTTCATATATTTATTTGCCTTTTGTACTTCTTCCTCTGAGAAGTGTGTATTCATCTCAAATGCCCATTTTTGGATTCGGTCTTTAAATTTGGGGGCTGAGATTTTTAATTATTTATATTCTAGCTATTAGTCCTTTGTCTGAGGAATGACCGGTTAAAAGAATTTTCCCATTCTGTAGGTTGTCTCTTCACTCTGTTGCTGCTGGTTTCTCTTGCTGTGCAAAGCTCTTTAATTTGATTTGATCCCAGTTGTTCTTTGTGATACTTCCTGTGTGATTATGGTTCTGTTTGTAAAGACTTTGCCTACACCTATGTCAAGAGTTCTACCTATTCTGTCTTCTAGCAGATTGCTTCTGTTTTAATATTTAGATCTGTGATCCATGTTGATTCTAGCTTAGTGCATGGTGAGAGATATGGGTCTAGGTTTAATCTTCATCATGTGGAAAGCCAATTTTCCTAGCACACTAATTAAAGAGGCTATCTTCCTTCTAGTGAAGGTGTTTGTCTCCTTTGTCAAAGGTAAGGTGGCTGAGTACATCTGAGTTGTTCGCACATCTTCATGCATGATTTGGTTCATTCAATTACGGCACCTGCCTGCTGACCCTGAGGTCCTTAGTTCAATTCCTGGAACCAAAAAAAGAAAACAAAACAAACAAAAAGCTATTACATTAAATCTGTGTAACTGTTTTGGAAGTGTGGCCATTTGCACTGTATTGGTCTGCCTATCCAAGAACAGGGGAAGTCTGCCCATTCTCTGATATACTCTTCCACCTCTTTTTTCAGACTACTATAGTTTTCAATGTAAAGATCTTTTATTTTCTTTGTTAGATTTATTCTAAAGTATTTCATTTTTCTTGATGCTATTGTGAAAGGTGAGGTTTCCCTAGTTTCTCTCTCAGTGAACTTGTTATTTGCATACAGGAATGTTATTGATTTTTGAGAGCTGACTTTGTATCCTGCTATCAAATTTGTTAGCAGCATTATGCTTAAATTTCTTCCTGTACCATTCAAAAAACCATCAAACAGCTTGCTTCTTCAGGATTTCCAATTTTTACATTAGGAGTCCTTTGAGATCTAACTAATCTTGAATGAACCAGTTAAATCCCCACATGCACACAAACACACACATAAACCCAGCTAGGCATGGTGGTAATTCTAGCACTCAGGAGGCTGAGGCAGGAGGATCACACATTTGAAGCATAGTGAGTTTAAGACCAGCCTGGATTATACAATTAGAGCTTGTCACAAAACAAACATTGAGCCTGTAGAGTGTCCACTTAGCATGTCAAGACCCCAGGTTTAATCCCCAGCACTGCCCCCAAAAGGTTACTTTTAAGAATAGCATCAATTTGCAGGGGAGGAGAACAAGAAGCCAACAAGAAGCCAAGCCCTTCTTGTGAGCTGGCGCCATGCGCAGGCTGCTGGGGGAGAACCAGACCCCAGCCCCTCCTGGTGCACAGGCTGGGAGACAAGAAGAGCCAGGGTCACCATCCCCCACCCCATAAGCAACCAGTGATCCAGAGAAACTCAGGCTGAGATGAGGCAAAATACAACTTCATGCTTGTAGTGTTCAGTGTTTCACAGAGTTTGCAGGTCTAAAGCCGGTAGTCGGATCATCTATTCAGAGGATAACAGTATACAGTGTGGCATCTAGGGGGGATCTCCTTCTGAAGGTGGTAGCCATTGCAAATTCCATCTTGTTTTGAAGTCCCATATCATTTTCATTGTTTTGTGTGACTGGGTTTTATTCTGTTTTGTCTTGTTTGATTTTATTATATTCAATGGTATGGGACCAGGAGTTTGGCTCAGTGGCTTAAGTGCCTGCCTGGCAGGCACAAGGTTGTGAGTTCAATTCCCGGTTCCCAAAAAAACAAACAAACAAAAAAAAAAAACAGTGGTATGGGCAGCTATTTCAAAGACAAGATATATTATGGCAGCCGCTTTGGATTTACTATCATCTTGTTTTGAAGTCCTTTATTGTGTTCATTGTTTTGTTTTTATTAGTTCTGTCTTTTCTGTTTTGTCTGATTTTTACTGTGTCTGAAGCTATGGGCAGCAATTTTGAAAACAACAAGAGGCATTATGATAATAACCATTTCTGATTTCATATTACATTGTTTTGAAATCCTGTATTACACTGTTTTGTTTTGATTGGCTTTATTCTGTTTTATTTTGCCTGGTTTTATTCTCTTTAAAATACAAATTACAGAAAAAAAAATCCTCTGGGGCTAGGAATATAGCTCAGCAGCTTAAGCGGCTGCCTGGCAATCGCAAGGTCCTGAGTTTTGATTCCCAGAAGAAAAAAAAAAAAACCCTCTGATTATGTAATACCTCTCATTAAAACATGTTAAATACACCAGGAGGGCTAAAGAGTAAGATAAAACCTACCCACAGGCCAAAACAAACAAACAAAAAGAATAATATCAAATTAACATTTTGCTTACCCAAATTTAACAACACGTACAGAATTAACACTTCCTCACGTTCGTTGTCTCCACTTAACTCTGCAGAGAAAAAGAGAGAGAGCTCTGCCCCAAGAGCCGCCTCCTGGACAGCGCGGTGCGCTAGCGTCGCACCCCTGCCTCCGCTGCAATTTCTCTCCGCACGGATTTGCTCCAGTTCCACCCTTCCCACAGCTTTGTGGGAAAACGCAGCGATCCCTGAGAGAATAAAGCGCGGGCTTTGAACACTTCTTTCGCTCTACTGCCATCTACTGGAAAGAAAAGAGTCCTGAGCACTGCCGAGAAGCAAACGTGTTTATCTGGATACAAAACATCTTTACTGCAGAATGAGCTTCTAGAAACTACCTGCTAACAGGCCTGGGAGCCGGGCTCCCTCCGCAGGCTTCTTGTGCCCATGCAGCACCCACGTGTTTCATCCCAGCTCTGTGGAGGCTGCAGGCAGGAAGACTGGGAAAGTGAATCCGCCAACTTAGCAAGATCATGTGCAAAAATTTAAAAGTTCAGTGGCGATGTGCCCTGGGTTCGAGCCTCAAGAGGCAAGGCTCCCTGTGCGGCCAGCTCGGCAGCTGGTGCAGTGGTCAGGTCGTGAGGTGCCTGTGGCAGCAGTGGATAGATCACAAGTGAGCTCAGAGTCCGTGGGCAGCCACGGGAAGGTGGGGTCCACTAAAGGGAACTTGGGTCTGTATCTGGTCCTCAGCCCCGCTTCTGGAAACTCTGCTTTCTGGCTGAGTGGTCACATATCAGAAGCACAGTCCCCACTGTGGCCACACCCAGAGGTGGCTGGACCTCGGAGAAGTGGGGCCTGGCCGGGTGTGGTAGCACAATCCTTTCGTCCCGGCACATCAGCAGGCTGAGGCAGAAGGATTGCAAGTTCAAACCCTGCTTGTGCAATTTAGCATCTTGGTGAGACCCTGCCTTGAAAATAAAAAAGCAGCAGGAATGAAGCTTAGAGCAAAGACCCTGAACCCAATCCCCAGCACTGAGGAAAAAGAGAAAGAGGAGGCCGGTGAGAGACTGTTAGGTCACAGGAGCACCACCTTCAGAACAGATTAATACAGTTTTTGAAAGATGTTGAGTCATCGTACAAAGGGCAAGCCTGAGCCCCGATTGCCGACGTCGGGTCTTGCCTGTGACCCCTTCTTCAGGCGGCTGTTCCCTCACTGTCCCCCTGCCAGTCAGGACATTCTCCCCAGGACGGTGACCCCACGTGTTTTGGGCCTTCTGTACAGCAATAGAAAACGGACCAACGCAGAGAACTGGGACCTAGAAAGACAAAAGATGTAGGGGAGGAGCTGGGGATGTCGCTTAATGGGACTCGCCTAGCATCCGCACAGCCCTGGATCAATCCCAAGCACTGCAAAAAGAAGAGATATAAAATAAATGCACACAGGAATAAATGCAGGAATGGTAGGAGCCACGGTAGACGTGAGTAAAAAGCTGTCTGCATTCTTTGTTTTCCTTTGCTTTGCTTTGCCTGGTATCTCTTCTCCCCGACCTCCTTTTCTGAGCAGAGGAACACTGTCACTCTCTAGAAACCAACGTTACTTCTGTTTATCAAACACAGAGGAGCCTGTGGGAGCCAGGCAGGCCTGGCCGCTCCGTGGCCGCTGCATCGGAGTCAGTCACTCCTTAGGAACCGTAAAGCAAGCCGGATGAGACATGGATTCTAACTGCCAGGCTAAGTCTTAGAAATAATGTTCTTTAAAAAAAAAAAAAAAACAAGAAAAGAAAGCAAATCTGCTTTGCTTCCTACTTAATGTGTCTCCTTCGTGTTTGCTCATGGTGCTGGCGGCTGACAAGGGCCTTGTGCACACAGAGCGTGCTCCGCACCACCAAGCCAGCTCCCTCCGGAGCCAATGCCCTGATTCTCAACCTCTTTTCCCACATTTCGTTACTTGGAAACTTCACGACTGCCGTTCATAGCTTAGATCAAGGGACAACTGTGAGTGCCTGAATCTTGGACCTCAGTATAACAAAAATTCTAAAGAACTCATTTTAAAAATTACTTAAGACTGGAAAGACAGATGATCAGAAACAGCGAGGACTTTTCGGAGACAGGGAAGTGAGGGAGGAGGGTAACAGGGAAAGGGGGAAAAATGATCAAGATCTGACATATATGTACTAGTTCCCCAAACAAATGTACTTATTACATCACAAACATATAGTAATACAACAATAAAAAGCATAAAAGGTTATAAGAAGATAACAGAATCTTTAAAAAGAGATACAGAGAGGAAAAGATTAAGGGAAACCGTTTTCAAAGTGAAATTTGGAAAAGTTCTTCCTGAAGCTGATCTGCTTCCTTACACTAATTACTTACATTAAATGGAAGCATGGAAGGAAGCTCGATTCACTCCTCAAAAGTCAAGAGGAGAAAGTAATGTTTTTCAAGTAATTCACGAGTGGGTTGCTCTGCAGCAGATGGAGACGCGCAGGCTGACTGGAAGTCTGGGCCTCTCGCCGTGTTTGTGAGATGCCGCTGCTGCCGCCGCCTCTGACGGCCCACACACATTCCGAAGCCCGCCTTGTTTTGGATCACACATCAACCCTCTGTAGGATCCACCTCTTCTCTGCTTTATTTGGATCCCCAAATATTCCTGTGACACAGATAGGATAGGGTACTCTCCTCAGTACACGCCTCAAATGCTGTGGCATGCATTTGTTTGTTTGTTTGGTATTTTTTGAAACTGGGTCTCACTATGTATTCAGCCTGGGTTTGAACTCACAGCAATCCTCCTTCTTGAGCCTACCAGGGGCAGGGTTATAGGGCCGTGTCACCACACCCAGCTCTGTGGTGGCTTTTAAATGTGGAAGCTGGGCTCCCCCCTGATCCCTGTCCCCCGCAGCCTCCCAACACCGGGGACACAACACCTGCTCTGGCACGGAGCCTGCATCTATCTGCCATCTCCCACCTGACTGTCACAGATCCCAGAGTGAATCCCAGATAGTAAATGCGGCAGTGACTCTGCTGGGGGCCTCTAAATGATTTGGCGGAAAGGGCGTGCAGCTCTGAAGGCAGCTTGCCACTGCCCGTGGCCATGGGAACCCCAAGGAACAGGAGCCCCTGGGCTCCACACCCTTCTTTAGGAAGACGGTCAGGGTCACGAAGGTGATGTGACCCGCAAGGAGCGCATTCCAGATGGTCAGACCATGAATAGCTTCAGCAGACAACAATTTTCTTTTAATTTGGGAAATGAGTGGGCTTGCCAACTCTTTATTGTTTAAAATAAGTTAAAAATAATGACAACTGTAACTACTCACTCCTCCTCCCACCCTGAGAAGAATTGGCACACAGATCCAGAAAGAATTTTTAAAAACAACACGGTGAGGGCCTGGTTCAGGACGTGCGGTAAGAGAACTGAGCTAGACTCTCTGCAGCTGGATTTAACAGCTATACCTGCCGCCAGTCAGCAAAGCCACCTGTGAGAGACGTTCTCTTTGACTCCACACAGCTGAGACGCAGTCCTGTCCTCAGGCCATTTCCGGGGCTGCAAAGTGGGCAGCTCAGCCACAGCCCACAGAGCACCAACACGGCTGAGGACAGACTCCCGACAGCCTCAGGGGCATGTGCACTGCAGGCTGGGCTCACTGCCTTGTCACTTTGTACTTGAAATTATTGTCCACTTAATACCAGTGGAAGTCACCAGAGAGCTGACAATGAAAATCTAAAATCTACCAGGTAATACAAAGCCAGCAACACCAAACTTACACACTTCCATCAGCGACCACACTTTCAAAGAATTCTACAGATGATCTCCTTTAGCCTTGGTAAAGAGTGAAAACGTGAATGTTCAGCATTTTCTATCACTGGATTTGCTGTGTAGTAGGAATCAGCTTCCCAGGGAATGGTTTACTGGGGAGAAGGAGTACTACTAGTCCAGGCTGACCTTGAGCCACCATGTAGCCCAGGCTGGGCTCAAACTCATGACCCTCATGCTCCTGAATGCTGGGATTACCAGCCTGTGCCACCACGCCTGGCCCAAGGACAGCAGAACTGTCTCTTTCCTGAGCATCTCAGTTTCTTTTCTGCTGTTCTGACACAACATGTGAGACTGGGTACTCCATAAAGAAAAGAGGTTTGATTAGCTCACAGTTCTAACCCTGGTATCTTCCCCACTGTGGGAAGGGCTTTCTGGTGACATCACAATATGGTGTGCAGCCTCACTATAGAAGAGCGTGTGGAAGAGGTCACGTGATTGGACAGGAAGCAAGATAGGAAAGACAACTGACCCCACTCTCTAACACCCACCCCCAGAGAGTGAGTCCACTCCATTCCATCAGCATGGATCCCTCCCAGGACTCCTGCACACAGGCCATGCCTCCTGAAGACCCTATCACCTCCACACTGCCACACCAGAGCCTAAGCTTCCAGCCTGTGAACCTCGGGGGACAAACCACACTCCACCCAACCACAGCAACGAGTGCTCCCAACAGAAGGTTGCAGGTCCCGGTGGCACAAAAGGCCCTTTCAGGAGCAAGCCAGCCCACATTCCAGTTTCCAGTAGGATGGATCCTAAGAGAGAAGACATTAAAATGTTGCCCAGTTAGCTAGGCACGGTGGTTCATACCTGTAGTCCCAGCACTCTAGGAGGCTGAGACAGGAGGATCACAAGTTTGAGCCTACCCTGGGCAACTTAACAACTTAATGAGACTGTAAAACTAAAAAAGAGCTGGGGATGTAGCTCTGTTTTGAATTCAATCTGCAATACCACAAAAAACTGCCCAGTGACTGGATGGGCAATTCTTGATTCATGCGTGTGTGTGTGTGTGTGTGTGGCGCGCTGGGGGTGGACCCCAGGGTATGTTAGACAAGCACTGTACCACTGAGCTAGCCCACCCCACAGTCCTTCATTCTTGATTTCTGTCACTGATTCCCCACTGGGGTACAGAACTGACTCCACATCTTTATGCAGGCCCACCTTGCGCCCAGGAAGACGTTCGGACTGCTGTGCAATCTCAGACATTTCCAGAACTGTTCTTAGAGAACAAATTGCTATACACGTGATGAGCATGAGCCAGCCTTAAAAGGAAGGAGATTCTGACACATACTGCAACCTAATAAAGTTTAAGGGCACCCTACGGGGCAACATCACTGGTCATGAAAAGATGAACACAGCATGATCCCACTTACGTGAAGTACTTAGGGTGACCAGGTTCACAGAAACATCCAGAAGAATGGCTGTGGCCAGGAGCCGGGGGTGGGGTGAGGACTGACCGCCCCATGAGCACAGACTTCCGGTCGGGGACAATGAGGGAGCTGTGCAGGTGGATGACGGTGAGAGTCGCACAGCGGTGTTAATGCACTCAATGCCCTGAACCACGCAGCCAAAAATAGCTAAGACAGTGTCTTCTATGGAAAATGTCCTTTGCCATAAATTTTGAACTTTTTCTTAATAGAAAAGCCTCTCACTTAACCTGATTGTTGGACTAAAAACAGATTTGACCATTCGCTCTCAGTGCTGAGACTGTACTGAGACCATCCAGGGCCTCTCAGGCCCTTTCAGCACAGACTGGAAGCAGCCCAGCCCCCCTGCCCTGCCCACGTGGGTCCAGCAGGAAGACCCCCTGCCCCGACACGTCCAGCTCCCGACCAGACTGGAAGGACAGCTTTCGCTCCACCTCTGTGCCCTCCCCGAGGGGGCGAGAAGCTCGCCTGGCAGGGGCACTGACATTGACAGGCCGTGGTCTCCTGGGGGCCGGGCCCTGAGCCGCAGCTCCCTGCGGCTGGCCTCACCTCTGTGAGGGAAACAGCTGAGCTTCAACAAATCAGAACTTCTCTTTCTGCCCCACCTCCTCTGCATGAGCAGGTGTGGGTCAGGCTGGCCTCACAGAAGAGACCTGACCGAGTCTGGTTTCCGATTTCCTGCAGTAGGGGTTCACCCCTATCCTAATGGAAAGATTTTCTCATCTCCACAAGAGCTGGCCTGTCCTCACAGCTTTACTAGGTGAAAACTGAAAATCAGCCCCTTTTCAGTGGCCTCCTGACCCCTATCTTGTGTGGCAGGGAGGGGCAGAAACAAGAAGTTAGAGCAGAACGTTTTCCTCCTCCAAATCCCCATGAAAAGACCTTCTAAAAATATGAAAAGTAGGATAGACTCTCAAAAACAAAATCTGTTCCAGCTGAACACATTTAGCTTTATACAAAACTCACTACCTTATTTCTTTGTCTTTCATTTTGTCCCAACAGAATAATTTTCTAATTATCATCAGTCCATGAGCCTGCATTTGACAGAAACTGAACAGTGTTCCTCTGCTGTATTGTTTCCCTCTACAATTCTGTGGCACAGTAGCTCCCCCTTATTCACAGGGCATACGTCCCAAGATCCCCAGTGGATTCCTGACACCATGAACTGTATCTATGGTGAAGTTTAGTTTATAAACTACACACAGTAAGACAGTAACAAGAACAACTACTAATAAAAAGACAGCTATAACGATACTTTGATGAACGTCATGTGAATGTAGTCTCTCTTTCAAAATGTGTCACTGTGCCGTAGTCACCCTCTGTGTGCTGTGACATAACAGTGCCTGCATGGTGGGAGGCTGTGGACACCTACCATAGCAGAAGACACCGCTACTCAGGCAAGTAGACTTCAGTCTGTGAGTTGCCCGGGCAATAGTTCCGGTTACAGTTCCTGTTACTTTTGCTTCTTAGAAACAGCTGGTCAGTGTGATGCACAGGGGGTCACTATGACGCATATCGTAAGAACAAATCCCCAGTTGACAGCCGTTCTGCCGCTGTTCTTCCTCCTTGCTTATCTTAGACCACCAGAGATCAGGGCCTGATAGTCTGGGAATGATCCCGATCAGTGCCCGCTGATGTAAACAAACCTGCCTCCAGATCCTGGGTGTCGTTCCTGTGTTTCTGCTTGCGGCCGAAATACACATCCCGTGGTGTAGCGCTGTCCTGGGCTGCACTGGGCTTCTAACCACAGGCCAGAAGGTGGATTGCTGAGCCACACAGTGCAGTTAACCACAGGTTGCTAGGGCAAGGGAGAAGTCAACCACAGATCCAGGACTACGGCCCTGATAGTGTTTGCTTCTGCTTCTGCCATCGTACCCAGAGCTTCAGCAACTGGAGGAAGTGACACAAAACTAAAGTTTAGTCAGCTAAACTCACCAGGGTTGAGCTTTCTATGCCTGTAACAAGCACCCAAGATGGTCAGCTTCTAAAGACAAAGTTTCATTTGGTCCTACTGTTTTGGAGGTCTCAGCCCATGGCCTGTTGGTCATGGTGCTGTAGAACCGTGGCTGGGCAACACACCAGGGCGGACTTGGGTGAGCAAAGCCACTTACCCTGCAACCCGGAAGCAAGAGAGAAACAGGAGGGACTCAGGCCCCAGCACCGCTTCAAGGCCACACCGCAGTGACTCAGGCCTCCCACTGGGCCCTCACAGTGTCCCAAGCTGGAAGCCAAGCCTACAGCAGGAGTCTGGGGGACACGGAAATGCTAACCACAGCAGAGCCTTTCACAACGCTCTATGCAGATAAATACTCGATAGGTTTCTTTTAAAAAATACCACCTATTGCACTCTGAATCTCCAGTGTCCCCTAAAAATGACAGAAACTGGACTGACAGCCTACCTGTGCCAGCATGATTCAGATACTAATTGGATCCAATGTTCTGTTTATCTGAGCCCAAAGTCCACTGGATGGAGACACTCACAAACACACAGAAAAAGTAAAATTACCTGCAGTGGCACAGCCCCGGGCACTGCGCCAGACGTGATTTCCCCATCAGCACCAGATTATTTTTACTTCACGGGGCTGTGCCCAAATTCAGGTTTCTCTGGTTCACCTCCTTTGTGTTGGTTTGTATTTACTAAACAGAAATTATCACTTCTTCCCTAGGTTTCTGGCTTCATTTCACACATACGCCAAAGCTACCATCAAACCTTCCCTCACATTCTTCAGATGTTCAGGTTCATCACAGCTCCTGGGTTTCTCTGGGGATCCTGAGGTCATTGTCCCTGTCCATGTTCCCAAACAGAAGGAAGAAGAGAACTCGCCAGGTCCCCATTCCCACAAAAAGAGCTCTTCTCTCCCTGCAGGTAACTAAAGCATTTTTCAGCCGATAGGGCCTAGACTGTTCTCAAAAGAGCAGCAGCCAAAGCAACAACAAGAATAGACGCTTCAAAGATGCCCCAAGTACCACCACGGCCAGCTCACAACTACAAATGCTGGGGTAGGCGGCACATCGGAGTCGCCCTTGTTCTCAGAGGGAGCGTGTCATTAGCCATCTCGCTCCGTGCCCTTGTGATTTATATCTTGGCTCCAGAACCAGTTCTCAGGGTGCTCCATCCTGGAACTGCAGCTGATTTCATCTTCACTTTCACAAAAACTCAACGCATCCTGCAATCCTCTGGATTGTCAACTACCTGCAGCCTCAAGAGCTGTTAAGTCCATATTTTGTTTTGTAGTACAAGGAACTGAACCCAGGGCCTCAAGCAAGGGTACATCAAACGTGCTCGGTATCCCCAGATCCCTCGAGGACAGGCACGCACCTCCACCCCGAGTCCAGGTCCGCACTGTGACCTGGTGACTGCAGGGGTGCGGTGGCTGTGTGCGCACGACAGGGGAAGGAAGTGGGCAGCACAAACCCTGTGGTCCCGCCCTTGGTTCTCCAAAGCCTAGGATGAAATGAATTTAGGGATATTGACTTTTGTGACAAGTGAGTCTAGGGTAAGCAGAAAAATGAAGCAGAGTCTTTGGGAAATTATCAGTTATTCCAAATAAAAGCAAGCTGAGGGTTTTTGCATTTTTTAAAATTTTGATTCTTTTTCTTTATTATTACATGATATATTTTGCTTCTTCATTTCCTATTCCCATCCCCTCCCTTCAACCCCTCTTCTTCTCCTTATTTACAAAACCTTTGATTCCATTTTTTCCTTCTATTATTTTTTCTTGTTCCTTCTTTCCTTTCCCCCTCCCCCCTCCATTGTTCCCCTTCTCATTTGAACCTTTTCTTCCCATTTTCCAGTATCTGTTATACATTTTGTTCCTTATTTATACTTTTGGTTTCTCACACCAGAGAAATGAGCAATGTTTGAACACATATCTGATTTACTTCACTTAAGAGTATGGTCTCACAGTATCCATTTAGCTAGAAATGTCTTGTTTATCCTTCTTTATGGCAGAGTAGTACCCCACTGTATAAAAAAAACTACATCTTCTTTCTCCATGCATTGGTTGATGGGCATGATGATTTGGGCTGTTTACAAGATTTAGCAGTTATGAACTGTCTGCTGTAAACATGGGTGAGCAGGTATCACCGTGGTTTGATGCTTTTGATTCTTTCAGGAAGACACCAACAAGGTGAACAGCTGGGTCAAACTAGTTCAAAAGCCTCTAGTTTTAGTCTTTTGAGTTCCACAGTGACTGCACCAGTCTACACTCCCACTAACCATGGAGAAGGGTTCCTTTCCCCCCATAGTCTCCTCAGCATTTGTTATTGGTTAATTTCTTGGTAATAGGCATTCCTTCCAGAGTGAGATGGAATCTCAGCATTGTTTTAATTTGTGTCTCTCAAATAACCTATGGCGTTAAACAGTTTTTCATATATTTATTTGCCATTTTTACATCTTCATTTGAGAAATGCGTATTCATCTCAGATGGCCATTTTTGGTTTGGGTCTTTAACTTTGAGGACTTTGATACTTTTGAGTTCTCTGTATATTCTAGATGTCAGTCCTTTGTCTGAGAAAGAGCTGACAAAATGTTTTTCCAATTCTGTGGATTGTCTCTTCACTCTGTTGCTTTCTTTTGCTTTTTAATAAGATAAAATCCCAATTGTTGATTTTTTGTGAGAGTTCCTGTGTGATTGGGGTTTTGTTCATAAAGACTTTACCTACACCAGTGTCTTTGAGACTTCTACCTATTCTATCTTTCAGCAGATTTAGTGTTTCTGTTTTAATATTTAGATCTTCGATCCATTTTTATTTTAGTTTAGTGCATGGTGAAAGATATGGGTATAGTTTTTGGTTGTTTTTGGTTTTTGGTTTTCTGTTTTTCTGGTTTTTGGGGTTTTTTGTTTTTGTTTTTGTGTTGCTTTTTGTTTTTGTTTTTTTGAGACAGGGTCTCACAATGCAGTTCAGGTTGGCCTTGAGCTTACTTTGTAACTCAGGCTGGTCTCGAACTCACAATGACCCTCTTGCCTCAGCCTCCCAAGTGCTGAGATTATAGGCGCATGCCACCACACCCGGCATATGTGGGTATAGTTTTAATCTTCAGCACTTGGAAAGCCAGTTTTTCCAGCACCATTTATTAAAGAGGCTATCTTTCTTCCAGTGAAGGTTTTTGTCTCCTTTGTCAAAAATAAAGTAGCTGAGTGTGCTTGGAGTTGTTTCTGCAGCTTCTATTCAGTTTCACTGATCCTTGAGTCTGGCTTTTGTGTTTTTGATTTTGGGTGTTTTGTTTTGTTTTTTAGTATGGTTTTTTTGTTTGTCTGTTTTGTTTTTGTTTTTTGCCAGTACCATGCTGTTTTTATCACAGTATCTTGCAGTATAATTTCAAGTCAGGGATTGTGATGCCCCTTGCCTAGAGTTGCTTTAGCTATTCTGGGTATCTTCTAGTTTCAAATAAGTTTAGGGTTCTTTTCTCTAATTCTGTGAGATATGCTGTGGAATTTTGATTGATTTGCATTAAATCTCTATAACAATTTTGGAAGTATAGCCATTTTCACTATATTGGGTCTTTCTATCCACAAACAAGGAATATCTTTCCATTTTTGCATATCCTCCTCCATCTCCTTTATCAGAGTACTGTAGGTTTCAATGCAAAGGTCTTTTACTTCCTTTGCTAAATGGATTCTTAGGTACTTCATTTTTTGGATGCTATTGTGAAAGGTGTTGTTTCCCTAATTTCTCTCTCAATGAGTTTATTTGTGTACAGGAAGGCTATTTATTTCTGAATGTTGACTTTGTATCTGGCTATGCTACTGAATTTGGTTATTAAATCTAGAAGTCTTTTGGTGGGTTTTTGGGGTCCTCTATGTAGAGTATCATGTCCTCCACAAATAATGCTAATTTTTCTTCCTTTCCTATCTTTAATCTTTTTATTTCTTTCACTTGTGTAATTGCACTGGCTAATGTTTCCAGAATGATATTGAATAAGAGTAATGACAGTGGACATCCTTGTCTTGTTCCTGATTTTAGAGTGAAAGTTTTCAGTTTTTGTCCATTTAGTATGATGTTGGCTGTAGGTTTGTCATAGACGACTTTTATCAGATTGAGATAAAACCTATTCCAATTTTCTATAGTGTTTTTATCATGATAGGTGTTCGACTTTTTCAAACGCTTTTTCTGCATCTATTGAGATGATCGTGCATTTTTTGTTCTTTATTCTGTTGACACGGTGTATTACATTTATTGATTTGCATATATTGAACCATTCCTGTATCCCTGAGATGAATCCCACTTGGTCATGGTGTATAATCTTCATGATTATTTGTTGCATTCTGTTTGCCAGTATCTCACTGAGGATTTTTGCATCAGTGTTCAATAGGGAGATTGGCCAGTAGTTCTCTTTTTTGGTTAGGTCTTTCTCTGGTTTTGGTATGAGGGCAATGCTTCTTTCCAGGAATGCATTTGTGAGTACCGGTTCCTTCTCAAATTCATAAAAAAATCTGAGAAGTAATGGCTTAAGTCTTCTCTATGTTTTTGTAGAATTCAGCAATGAATCCATCAGGGGTTGAGTTTTGCTGGTGGGTTTTTAATTGCATCTTCAATTTCATTGACTTATATTGGTTTATTTAGAATTTTTATATCTTCTTGATTCAACTTTGGTAATTCATATATGGCTGTGAATCTGTCCATTTCTTGTGTTTTCTATCTTATTAGAATACAGATTCTCAAAGTAAGTATTAATGATCTGGATTTCTGCAGTATCTGCTATGATTTCACTCTTTGCTATGGCTTATTTCTTACTGTCCCCCCAAAGCCTCATAGGCAGGACTTTTTCAGGGTTTTTGTTTTTGCTTTTGTTTTGTTTCTTAATTTTTTGAGACAGGGTCTCATTATGCAGTTCAGGCTGGACTTGAACTCACTTTGTAGCCCAGGTTGGTCTCAAACTAGCAACAATCCTCCTGCCTCAGCCTCCTGAGTGCTGGGATTACAGGCGTGTGCCACCACGCCTGGCATTTCAAGGTTTTTGAATTTGGAATGGTGCAATGATAGGGTTAAGGTGGGTGGTTACTAAATCAACCCACTGTTCAGTTCGGCACCACCCTAATCCCCTTAGCCTGCATATATTACAAGGGACAAACAGAGGTTTGTCTCCTCCATCGTTTGCTTGCTCTTGCTGTCTTCTGTTTGCCATGAACTGGTTCTGCTCTGTGATGTCCCTCTGCCAAGCCTCCCTGCTTTGGAGCCAGCCAATTACGGACCAAAACCTCTACCAACTGTGAACTAAATAAATATTGCCTCCTTTAGCTTTGGGTGTCAGATTTTTTGTCTCAGGAACAAGAGAAAAGTAACTAAGATACCATTTGCATTCCTGACTGCATGGTTTTGAGTATTTTCTTTCCTTTTTTTTTTTTTTTTTTGATAAGTTTGGCTAACAGTTTGTCAATTTTATTTAATCTTTTAATGAACCAAGTCTTCAAGTCACTGATCTTTTGTATTGTTTTCTTGATTTCATTGCATTAATTTCGGCTCTAATCTTTATCATTTCCTCCCTCATACAAGCTTTGGGTTTGACTTGCTCTTCTTTTTCTAGAAGCTTGAGGTTCAACACTAGGTTATTTGAGCTTGCTATTTTCCTGATACAGGTATTCACCACTATAACTTCCCCTTGTAGGACTGCTTTCATTTCATCCTGTAAGGTCACATATGTTGTACTGACATTATTGTTTAATTTTATAAACTGTCTAATTGCCTTTCTAATTTCATCAATGACCCACTGATTGTTTGGGAGGGTGCTATTTAATTTCCATGTGTTTATGAAGTTTTTGCGGTTTCTTCTGCTGTTGATTTCCAATTTCATTGCACTATGGTTTCACAGTTCACATGGGGTAATTTCAATTCCTTTGCATTTACTTAAGCATGCTCTATAAGTTAGTGTATGGTCTATTTTGGAGAACATTCTGTGTGCAGCTGAGATGAATGTGTTGTATCGGGTAATATGCTACGTACCCCCAAGTCCTCATGTACTTTTGATGGGACTGCGTCTGATGCTTGTGATCAGTTTGTTGTCTAGCGCCAGGATTAATGACGTGACTGCTACACCCGCCCAGGGGTGGAGCTGAGATACAGTGTAAGGGAAGGCGGGTCTTCCTCTTGCACTTCTGTGCTTCCGCCCTCCCTCTTACCAGTGCGCCTTGCTGTTCGCAGCTGCCATGAAAGGCAGTCCTGCCCCGCCACGCTGCATTGGAGCCAACTTATGTATGGACTGAAACTCCCAAGAAACTGTAAGAATAAACCTTTCCTTCCCTAACTTTGGGCGTCAGGTATTTTGTCTCAGCAACAAGCGAAAAGTAACTAAGACAGTGTATTCTGATATTGTGGGGTGGAATACTCTACTTAGTAGACATCTACTTAGTCTATCTGTTCAATTGTCTGGTTCTATTCTAATATTTCACTGATTTTTTAGGTCTACTTGCTGTCTTTTTGTGACAGTGGAGTATTGAGGTTCCCCATTACGATTGTGGTAATGCTTGTTTCATTTTTCATGTCTGTTAATATTTGTTTTATATAGTTGGTTGCACTGCTATTTGGTGCACATATATTTATGACGGTTATCTCTTCCTCTTGTATTGTTCCCTTTACAAGGATATAGTGAACTTGTTTGTCTCTCTTAATCAGTCTTGGCTTGTGTATGGATTTGATCCTGTGTCTCCCCAAAGTCTCATGTAATAGTGGCATGGACACTCTGGATCCTCCTCCTTCATCTTTGGGGCTGCTGGATTAAAGGCATGTGCCACCACACCCACCTCCTCGGATATTCTCCAAAGATCAATATCTGAGCAGAAGATCTTCTCTGCCCAAAATATCAAAATTCAAAACACACCACCACTTTTCCTACTACCTAGCAATGTGTCTGACAAACAGCTATGAAATGTGTCCCCGAATCTGGAGACAGGTGTGGTAAACAGCTGTGATGCCCTGGTTGGCTCATTCACTTGTGCGAGTCAGCTTTTTATGCTATGACCATACACCCAGGAAAACCGACTTGAAGGAGAGAATGTTTGTTTGGCTTCATGGTTTCACAGGCTTTGGTCTGGGTCTAAGGTCAGTCACAGCAACTGCTCTAGGATGTGGGAAGGCAGAAACATCATAGCAGAGGGTGAGGCAGCAAAGTAACGTTCACCTCTTGTCAGCCAGGATGCAGAGAAAAAAAGAAACAGTTGGACAGGAAAGCAGTTGGGGACCACAAGGAGTCCCTAGGCCATGCCCCCAGGATCCACACCCTCCAGCTGGACCCCATCTCCTAAGTTTTTATCACTTCCCAATAATACCATCAAATCGCGAGCTCATCAGTGCACAGATCCACTGAGGAAGTCAGAGCTCTCTCAACCCAATCACCTTCTGAAAGCCCCACCACTGAACACAAGGTTTTTGGGGAATACTTTGGATCTAAACCATAACACTATTCTCACTATCTCCTCCTCATATAAAGTATTCAGAATCTTATCATCCTTTGTGCAACACAAATGCCCCAAACCAAGTTGACAGGACCCAAAAATGACAACCCAAAGTGTGGTGCCCGAAGCTGCTGATTTGAAGGAAGTCTCAGTACCCAGATTTCTCATACCTTCTATCAAATGCCATTGTTGGCCAGAGGACACAGCTCAGTGGGATAGTATGTGTTCGGCATGCTCGAGGCCCTGAGATCAACCACAGAACCACAAAACAAGAGGAAGAAGAGGAATAGTCTTCAAGTCTCTCCTTGGGAATGAGGATACCATCAAACAACTGGGAAAGAGCAACCATTTGAACAGGGATGCCTAGAAGTTGCCATTATACCCAGAGGGGCTTTTCATCTACTTTTTGAGGGCAACTCTGAGGCCTGAGGTGGAGACTTTATCTGTGTAACAAACACCTTTTGTTCACAATGAGGTCTGGCCCCCAAACTCCCATCATTTGCCACCACTCTTCATCCCACCGACTCTTCTCCCTCTCCTGTAAAAAGAATATTTAAGTGTCAACCATCTGGTCCTTTCTTTGAGTCTCCATATTTTGAATGGTTCCCATGTATATGTGCATGACAATTAATTTAGCATGCTTTTCTCTTGTTAACCTGTCTTTATCATGAGGATACTGGCCATGATCCTTTATGGATAGGAAAGGGACCATTCCATTCCCAGCCCTGAAAAGCTAATCCCACTCCCTACCTCCAAGGTAGGCCTGCTGGTCTAAGGCAGTGGTTCTCAACTGGTGGTTGTTCGGCCCCTAAAAACATTTGGCAATGCCTTTACACTGAGCTGCATTCCCAGCCCATTTTTTTATTTTTTATTTTGAGACAAGGTCTCATTAACTTGTTAAACTGCCAGGCTTTGCAGTCCTCTGGCCTCTACTGGGATTAAGGTGTGCACCACCACACCCAGTGTTTGAGCTCATTTTCTATCCTATTGTAGCATTAAACCTTTGCAAGAGTACTAACCTTGATAAAAATGAGAACCAGCCAGGCATGGTGGTACACACCCGTAATCCCAGAACTCTGAGAAGCTGAGACAAAAGGATACTAAAATTGAGCTCATCCTGGGCAATTTAGCAAGACTCTATTTCAAAATAAAAAAGGGCTGGAGATGTAACCCTGGATTCAGCCTCCAGTACCACAAAAAACAGAAACAAAAGCAAAATAACAACAAAACCCACCTGACTTGAGGAGGACAAAGGTGGGAGCCACTGATCACAGCAACTCAGCTAAACGGTACACCAACACGCGGGCAGAAGGGTACAGAGGGTCAGAAGTCACTGGAATCTGGACATACAGTATTTATGTTTACTCTTTCCTGGATCTATTTAAAGGAAGAGCCACTGGGAGAAAAATGAATGAAGCTATAACTATAATCCCTGCATTTCTGGTGCCATGGCCCTACAGATTGCTAAAGGTGGACTTGTCGAGATAAATTACAGTATTAAACTTTCATTTCAAAATAGAAGGCACACTGTAACACATGGAGCAGTATTAATGTCTTCAGAACAATCTATAATAGTGTAGCAGTCTCCAAACCAGGCAGCAACTTCCTCCACGATTCTGCTCTAAATTGTGGAAATATGTGTACTTCTGAGAGCAATCCCCACAAACATTCTGAGAAATGAGATCCAAAGAAAATTCAAACCCTACTTTTCAACTGAACTGTAAGCATTTCCATAACCAATTTAAATTTCCATGATAACAAGAGGACAAAGGTATGTTTTGCTGTCAGTGTCTTTTAATTAATACTATAGCCTCAAGATGAATCTTCAAAGCAACTAATTTAAAATATGAGAAGTTAAGACTTTTGGCAAATGTGTCAAAAATGCAAATAAAAAGTGCATTAAATCCTTCAAACGATGTTCCTCTACACTCTAGGAAATCGAGCCAGCCTACTAAACCAGTTCCTCTGTACAGGAATGAGTCACTGGGTGCGGTGACGCTGCTGTGGCCCCTAACAAAGGAGATCAAGCATCACTACCACACTCCCTCTGCACTCTGAGGCTGGTGCCGCCTGTCAAGCAGGTAGTTTGACTCTCATGAATTTGCAGGACCAACACATTTAAATAAAAAATTACACCAAAGTTGTGGGCATGTGTTTCAAGTCGATCTGGAATAGCCACCTAGTTAAGAGCAGACTTTTTCTGACGGTCTGGTTTGAATTCCAGTTGTGCCATTAACTTGGCCTTCAGTGCTACACCTCTGCCTTCTTCTAATGGGTACAATGAATTTCCACCATTCCAGAGTTGTGAGGATAAACAGCATGGACATTGTAAAGCTCTTCAAACAGTGCAAGGCATGAACCAGTTCTTACTAAACTCCGTGTTACAATCACTGCCCCAAAGAACCTCACCAACTTAAATCTGCACGCTCTAGAAAAGCAGACACATAAAAAGCGTTGTTGTTGTTGTTGTTGTTGTTGTTGTTTTTGAGACAAGGTCTCCCGTTACAGTCCAGGCTGGCCTTGAACTCGCAGCTATCCTCCTGCCCCATTATCCCAGTGCTGGGATTACAGGAGTGCACCACCATTCTAGGCTAGGTCTATCTTAGCACTCTTACAAAGATCTAACGCTACAACAGGATCAAAAATGAACGCGAACACCAGGCGTGGTGGACCACAGGCGGACCCCCCAAATGTAACAGTGCACAATCTAAAAAGTGGACACTTCCCTTGGCCACACTGGTACATGGGTGGACAGTGGGTAGCCTTTCCACGAGGTAGGCATCAAAGGCATCACGGAATCCCGAGCTCACTCGGAATTATCAGGAACCTGCAGGGAACCTGCCTCAGTTTCCCCTGAGACAGACGGGGGCCAGCTAGGGATGAGCACCGGGCCGGCAGGAGAGCAAGCAGCCTGCCCGGCGCCGCAGGACTCTGAGCGCTCTGGACGTGACACCCAGTGGGGGCGGAGCCGTGCGACGAAAGGGGCGGGCAACTGGGCTACGTGAGTCTGTGGGGCGTGGCGATGTCTGGAGGCGGGGCCACGAGACCGCCAGGCGAATGCAGACGAGTGGGGGCGGAGCGACTGCGCCCGGGGCGGGGTAGTGGGCGGAGTCTCGGGCGGGAACGGCATTGGGGCGGCCCTCCGGGCGCGACGCGCGTTTCCGGCGTGCGCGGCGGAGCGCAGGGGCGGGGGCATCGCCGGCTCCCAATAGCGCACAATGAGCTAGCGCTGGGCGCCGGAAGTGGGGCCGAAGGAAAACACGGAGAGGGAGCTGGGCCGGGACAGGAAGAGGCAAGGGACGGCGGCGGAGGCGGTGAGTGCCGGGGTGCCTTCTCGTCGCGTCCCTCCCGGCTCACCCCGGGCGGGGCGTCGGCTGGGCCCGGTCTCCGGAGTCGAAGTAGAGGTCGGTCCGGGGCGGAGGTACGTTGGCCCCCTGCTCTGCCGGCCTCTTTGCCCCGGTTTCGGCGACCGGGAGCCTCTAGGCCGGCGGACACTGAGCTCCCAGGTTCGAGTCCGCTTCTTCACTTTGTGTCACACTGCCGGCCGAAAGACAGGTCGGGGTCGAGACCCTCGCTCCCGGGCCCCGGGCAGTCAGGGTACCCCAGCACCCCAGCGAGCCGGCGGGTCACTTCCTGCTTCCGAGTCCCACGGTGGCTGCGCGGTCAGGAGCGCGGGACAGCTACTCCGCCTCGGACGGTCCAAGGTGGAAACTGAGGCAGATCGCGGGGTGGGGTGGTCACTGGATCCCAGACGAGTGGGAGAGTTACTGCTCGTGGAGATACCGAACTTGTGGGTTGGAGAATGAGAAGTGGGAGGGCTGGTTTGTCCTCTCGTCTGAAACCCAGCCCTTTGGATTGAATCAGGTTCGGGATCGGAACCCAGCCCCTCTGCAGCCCAAGGGACCGGAGTTAGTCTGTTCTGAAAAGTGACGCTGAAGCGACCGAGGCGTGGGGTTGAGAGGAAGTGCAGCCTGTTCACGTAAACTTTCGGTTACTTTGTGTAACACTTAAAAATAACTACAACTTTTTAAAAAGACCGTTTTGGGAGTTTTGTAACAGTATTGGCTGGAGATGGGATTTCTTTGAACAGAAGCTTTTGTTACATAGGTAAAAGCTGACCAACTTGGTATAACATTTTACCACGCTTTTCGAGACTGTAGGAGTTTCTCTGATTCATAGATTCATCCTCACACTAAATAGTACCACTTTTTATGAATATAGAGGACTAAACCCTCTGAATTCTAGTGTAATCCGCTAATTACTGGCAATATAATAGAATCAAAAGAAAAAATAGGAAAAGTTTCCTAAGGCTTTTGGGCGTCCCTGTGATAAATGTCTACAATATGTTGTGTATTTGGTATGACGTCTTTTATAGTCTGTTGTTTTTTCAATGCCTTCTTTCAGGTGCAAAGTAAGAAAGTTGAAGTCAAAGACCATGGGAGATGCAGCAAAACCTTATATTCTGAAGGGCACTAAAGGTCGAGGAACTGTTGATGATGATGATTTCAGAAGGGGTCACCTCCAACAAGATTATTTAATAATGGATGATTATGTTAAGGGCCACAGCAGTAAAATGGAAAGGGGCCTGCCAAAAAAAAAGATAACACCTGGAAACTATGGTAATACGCCCAGAAAAGGACCGTATCCTGCTTCCAGCAATCCGTATGCGTTTAAAAACCCAATTTATAGTCAGCCCGTTTGGATGAATGACAACCACAAAGATCAGAGTAAGAGATGGCTATCCGATGAACTTACTGGTAATTCAGACAATTGGAGAGAATTCAAACCTGGACCTAGAATTCCTATCGCAAGCCGACCAAGAAAAGACTCATTTCAAGAAAGTGAGGATGGTTACAGGTGGCAGGATGGAAGAGGCTGCAGGACTGTGAGACGCCTGTTTCACAAAGACCTGACAAGCCTAGAGACCATGTCAGAACTGGAAGCTGGGAGTTCTGGTAATGTGTTCCAACTTGTCAGGTTACAGCCCCAAAGTTGGCAGTGCCCTTCTTTTTCATCCAAATAAGTTTGTTTTCAGCAGTTACCAGTTTTTCATAGTTTCTGCTTCCTGAAGTGGTCACTTATTTAATGTGATTATATTAAGGTTGATAGTCATATATTTGGACAGCTTCAACACATTTCGCATATTGGTTTATTTTAATCACACAGTTCATTTTACATTAGTGAATGTGTTTTCCATACAGTAAACATTTTTTATTGAAGAGTATGGTCTTATCCTCCTGGGGACCATACTCTCTGAATAGTATATATGTATTTTCAAAAGTGTATTTATAATGTTGCATTTAAATGTGTCCGTATTATAAGTGACATAATATAAAACTTTAAAAATTTATTGATTTAAAAACTCAATACAAGCTAAATACATTGCCTACCACAACAAAAGTATGTCTTTTGGTGAAGTATTCTCCAGAAAAGGATAACCCGAGAGGGAGCAGCCAAACCCAGAATTATAGGCCAGCCTGGGAGCAGAGGAAGGCACCTATTTAATAGAGAGTGAGGGTGTAGTTCAGAGCTGGAGAGCGCTTTGCCTGGCTTGCACAAGGCCCTTGGGGGAGGGAGGTGGTGCAGATGTGGCAACAGGGTTGGGAAACATGAATGTGGAACGTCAGAATACAGATAACAGTTTTGCTGTTTACTTTCAGTGAAATCAATATCCATTTCTCAGTTCTTTAACATGCTTTGTAATAATTTGCCTAAAGTGATTATACATTTTTCTTAAAAAATGTAGATTTTGCTCATGTGCAGTGATTTCTCTATAAAGCTATCTAATGAGCATATTTAGTAAAGTGAAATGAAATCATAAATTGGGTGGTACACTTGGGAGACTGAGGCAGGAGGATTGTGGCAAGTTCAAGACCAGCCTGGGCTACAAAGTGAGCTCATGACCAGCCTGAACTGCATAGCAAGGCCCTGTCCCAAAAAGACAAAAAATAAATAAATAGATAGTTGGCGTGGAAAAAATGAAACAATATTGAGTATGAAAATTATACTTAGAAAAATGGGCTTTTACATTTCCAGGCTGAAAACTTTTTAGTGGGCATACAGGATAGGTTGCAAACTTCCCAGCAGTTTTTTGTTTCTTAAGTGGATACTTTCTAGATCTCCAGAAGCCTTTATCCTTCACAGTGACTTTTCATGTATGTATTACAGCACTTGAATTTGGGACTCAAACTATAAGAATACTTAAAAGGGAAATTACTCTTTTTATAATTAGAATGTTTTAGAATAAAATGAAAATTTTGCCAGGCATGGGGTAGACTCCTGAAATTCTAGTACTCTGGGTGGCTGAGGCAGGAGAATTGAAAGTTCAAGCTCTACTGTAGGTGAATCGATGAGAGTCTGTCTCAGAATTCTAAAAAGACTGGGGATGTTGTTCAATCCCTGGTTCAAAAAAGAAAAAGCTCAAGCATTCATTGTGTTCAATGGGGAAAGAGGCAGGCAAGTAGCAGAAACAGAATGAAGTGTTACATACAGGAATTTAGTCAGGAGAGAAGATTCTTGTGATTGTTTAAGCTAGAAGGAACTCACAGCAGTCTTCTGACGGAGTGCTGTTGTGATGTTTCAGAGGTAAAATCACAATTCTACAAATCAAGCCACTGCATTTCACACAAGTGAAATCTATCTGGACTTCCTTATGCAGTGTGTTAGATGAGGAAGTGAAACTGAAATCAGCGTTGTCACCCTGGCCGTAAACATACCTCACTGGACCTGGAATCCTTACTGAGGGAAACGCAACTTCTGTTGATAATTTCTGAGCTTTTGAGTTGTCTTTTTCTTTTTCAAAGTTTATGTGTGTGTAAGTATATATTACAGTGTCTGAGTGGGATGTGGACACTGAATTATCTATAGTTGTTTTTTAGAAATTAAAAGAAAGGTTTATAGATGAAAATTTTGCAACCAGACAGGTTAAAAGGGAGGGACCATTTCAGACCAAATAAATAAATAATAATAGTAATGTAATGTTACATATAATCTTATTTAGTCTTAGAAATAACTAAGGAAGTTGCTTAAATGTGTTGGAACAGGAAATACATTTTCACTGTCTTTATCAGAGGCGATTCAAAAGTGCCCTTGTTTTCTCTGTGAAGTATAGATATGTGCTTTCACATTTGCTAAATGAAGTATTCAGCTTCTGTTACCTCAAAATTTTCATAAAGGAAACATTAAGCTTTTTGTATGATGTTATTTACCTTAGAGAAAAATTCAGTTTAATGTATAAACTTTGCACTCTGTTCAAAAGATCCTAAAGAAGGTCTCAGTAAAGGGATTGAAATATCCTTAAAGCAATGTTGTGTCTTTAGGAAGTGTCTTATTAACATGAGAAGATGTAATGAGAATAAATGAGTTGCTTTGGGGAGTGGGTAACTGGAAATTGAACCCAGGGTCTTCACAGTGAGTTATATCCCCACTCCCTTTTTTATTTTTTATTTAGAGAGTCTCTTACTGAGTTGCCCATGATGGGCTAGAACTTGTAGTCTTCCTGTCTCAGCCTCCCAGAGTGCTGCAATTACCAGCAGGGGCCGTTACCCCCAACTTTAGAGTTGCCTTTTTTTTTTTTTCCATGCTGCCATATCCCTCAAGTGTTCTAGATTACCCACTGAATATATTAGAGACAGTGCCCTTAATGATCTTACCTGGAAAACACCCACTCAAACTCACATGCACTTTGTGAGTAGAATAATGGACCAAACAAAGTATATGAAACTTGGCATGCTGAACATGGAGAACTCATGTTACAAAAAGCTTGAAATGAGCCAGATAGTGTTCCTCTAAGAAATTATGAAAACTTTTCAGAAGTACGCAGCATGGCCTTCCAGGAGTCCCTCCATGAGCTTGTGTTCGGCACTTTGTCCCTGCAGGCCTGTGACACTCAGTTCAGGAGGGTGCCTTGTCTTCCTAGTTCTGATGCATTCTAAATGTGAATTAGCATACTCCGAAAGCATCTTGTAATCATTTCTTTTCAGTTTTCTTATTGTGAGACAGAAGGCTGAATGTTAACAGTTTATACATATTTTAATCTGTATTTCAAATCTCTCTACTTTGATTTAGTCCTCTGTCCTTGGACAAGTTACAGAGTGTCTCAGCTGGCATTGTCCCCATCTGTGGGGCTAACATAAGCATCCTTGCCTGGATTACTGTCGGGATTAAACAAGGCAGCCCACAGTCAATGCTGGCGTGCTGCACCTGCCACAGAATAGAATAGTAATGGTCGATGCATAAAATCTGGCAGAATTTCTGCAGTCACCCCTACTATGTAAAAGCAATACATGTTAACTGTGGTCTTCACATGCGGACAATCAGTTGTGACCAAGAGAGAGCGGAGTTTACAGAGGGAACTTGGCTACCTATCATTTACTCTTGTTAACTAATGCAGACTTTTCTATAGGGTGCTGTCCATGGAACTGTGAATATCTAGTGAGTGTTTTCCTAGGTGAGAAATTTGTCATAAACACTGACGTCAAACATGTTTGTTTAGAGATCATTTCTAATAAGTAAATTAATGAAATGAACACACTTCTAAGGTATAAGAAAAAGTCATCTCAAAATTTGTTCAGATTAAGAGTCCTACTGGCCTTAAAAGATTGTTATAATTTTGTTGAGGGCAGAAGGAATGTTAAAATGGAAGTATTAGCCTGACTTTCTGGTCAACTGATGAGTTACCTTTTTAGTTTTATTTGCTCAGTGCATTTTTGATTGATTTTTTTTTTCCCTAAACTGTGTTTTTCCTAACATTTAATTTTTTTAAATTGTCACATATTGCAGAAGCTTTTTGCAGAATTACATTGTATTCATCTGAAATAGTTTGAGCACAGTGCTTGCTGTTTGTCTTTTAGAATGCTAGGCAATAGTTTGTTGTTGTTTTGTGTCTGCAGTGCTGGGAATCAAACCCAGGGCCTTGTGTATGCTAGGCAGATTCTCTGCCACTGAGCAATATCCCAAGCCTGGCAGTAGCTTCTCTGTCTCTCTCTCTTTTCTTTTTTTAACTTTGAAGGTTATACCTCCTTTTCTGACACAGAATTTTAAAAATTAGTTCATTGTAATTGCTGTGTTAGTAACAAATTTCCCTTAAAATTTGACAGAGGAATTGCCTCATACCAGGGCATGTTATTAGCTTTATGTTTCCATGGACTGATTTGTGGTAAGCCATTGAAAATGATTCCATCAATTTATCAGAAGTTTAATTTGAGTAATAAAGTTTTATTTATACATGTTACAAATAGCTTCAATTTTCAGAACTTGATAGAAATCATCAAAGCTATTTAAAACGAATTTTTGTAATTCAGTCCCACAGGCATGATCAGTTTCACAGATTGAAAACTTAAAAAAGGGAACAGATTCATTCTAAGGCTTGTAGAACTCATAGCGGTGAATAAAATAAATTTGTACTTAGAGAAAACTTTAAAGTATCAATTGTTTTTTCCTTTGAAATGCACTCAGTGGACAGGCAGTTTAATAAAGTTAACATGGAAGTAGAAATAAAACGGGTAGGCTAGATGTGGTGGCACATGCCTGTAATTCCAGCATTTGCATATAGTTATCCTCAGTCAGTAAAATTTTGGCTTGGATGTCTTGCTATTAATGGCAGAACCCAAATTGTATGTTATTGCAAGTTTAATTTGTAGCTAAATTATTTTTTTCACTCTAGATGAGGATTTCTGAGTTCTAAAGGTACACAGTATTGTCCGTATTGCCCAATAAGAAATAAAAGCGAATGTGGGTGGTTTGCAGTGGAACAGTGGGTTCTCACAAGTGTATTAGAAAGTTCTGCTTTTTACCCAGTGTGGTATTACTCAGTATCACCAATATTTCCCCCTGCCTTAAGAAAACAACAGGAAGCAGCGGTCTCGACCAAGGAAGCCACGGAGGACTAGAAATGAGGAGAGTGAGCAAGATGGAGACTTAGAAGGCCCTGTGATTGACGAGTCCACGCTGTCCACGCAGGAGCTGCTGGGCCTGCAGCAGGCTGAGGAGCGGCTGAGGAGAGACTTCATTGACAGGCTGAAAAGGGTAACGACTGGCTACATGCGCATGAAAATCCTTGTTTTAAGCAAGGCATTTTAACGCACACCTGTAATGCCAGCACTGTCAGAGACTGAGACAGGAGGAACACACGTTTGAGACCAGCCTGGGCAATGTAGCAGCTTAGTGAGATTCTGCCTCAAAACAGAGGCTTGGGATGTAGGTCAGTGCAAGGGCCCTGGGTTCAACCCCATTACTGAGGGGGAAATTCCTTGTATTAAACTGTTCGTAGTTGAGACCACAGTACATGCGTTGATGAACAGGTGTCCTACTTGGATTGCCCCTGTTTAATACAACTTAAAAAGGGATAGTAAAATTTACAGTAATGTCATTCTTAGATACTTGCAAGGTGGTGATAAAGCAAGACAGTCATGGAGCATTTTAGAAATGAAGAGATCTTTCTGCCTAGTTTGGCTTGTGTGTATGTTTGGAATAGATCTATCAATCTTTTCGAATTACAGAGACCACGGAACTGCCCTACAGCAAAGTACAGCTGCAGACTCTGTGATGTTTTAATCGAGTCTGTTGCATTTGCCCATAAGCATATCAAAGAGAAGAGGCACAAGAAAAACATGAAGGTGAGCTTGACGTGACCAAACACGTGTCTTAGTTATTGTCATCCTCGTGACTTTTCTTAAATCCATGGGATAATATATTTATATTTTGTTTGTTGAATTCATTTTAGCCAAAACACTTCATACGTAGCAGATGTGCTTGTTGGGTGGGATGATAGGACCCTGGTGTATGTCCTCATGCCAGCAAACAGCAAATAATCAGTTTGTCCTTGCTGTTTTTAATGTCCTGCTTTGGACTTTCTTCTTACTCCTGCATGTTGTCTGTTACCATTGAACCTGTGTGCGTAAAATGTGTGTGTTTGATAGGATGAAGACTGACAAAGCTAAGATGAGAAAGAGGGCTAGCAAAAAGATTCCAGAAAATTCCAGAAGGTGTTTGTCTTAGTGAACAGTAGAAAGTAAAAACTATGTGTGAGTCCTTTTTAATCTCAACATTGATCTTAACAGGAGAAGCAGGAGGAAGAACTGCTCACCACGTTACCCCCGCCAACGCCTTCCCAGGTCAGGGCAGTTGGCGTTGCCATTGACAGAGTGGTGCGGGAGTTCGGCTTGCACAGCGAGGACTTGGAACAGAGGCTGCAGGTTAAACGTGTCATGGGAAGCGCACTCCAGCACAAGTTGCCAGGTATACTCTAGGTTTGTCTTCAGTGCATCCTCACATTTCCAGTAACCATCACTTAGTAAAAGTACACTTGCTGTATCCCGGATCTTGATTTTTAGTATGTTTTTCAGTTGTTTGGTTTTTTTGTTTGTTTTGTTTTGTTTTCCCCCAAGAGGGTTGGTGTTTTTTCTGGCTTTTCTCAAGATTTTCACATACAGCCGGGTGTGGTGGCGCACGCCTTTAATCCCAGCACTCGGGAGGCTAAGGTAGGTGGAGGGTTGTGAGTTCGAGGCTGGCTTGGGCTACGTAGTGCGACCCTGCCTCAAAAAACTAGCACCGGGAGTTTGGCTCATTGGCTTCAGTGCCTGCCTGGCAGGTGCAAGGTTGTGAGTTTGATCCCCACTGCCACAAGAAAAAAAAAAAAGATTTTCACATGCATTGTCATTATAAATCTGTTTTCATAATACAGTAAATTTCACTGTGTGATGAATTTTAACATAGTTGAATGCATCATATTCAAACACCATGGCACTTCAGCATATATTTTGCTTTACTTTCCTATCTAAATTGACACAGTATTTTTGAATTAAAATAGTGAGAAATATCCTGGAATCATTTTCCAGTTATGTATGTTGAAAGCGTTTTATTTAAGCATACTTGAAAGAATTGCAACATCTAAGAACAGCTTTGAGAAACTAGTTTGTTAAGTAATTTTTTTAATTGGTTTTACTGAATTTGTTTTTAAGATGTCTGTCTTTTGTTATTTATAATTTAGGTTAGTTTTCTTTTGAGACAGGCTCTCACCATGTCACCCAAGCTGGCCTTGGGTTCCTGTGCCCAAGTGATCCTCCTACCTCAGCCTTCTGATTAGCTGGGATTATAGGCACGTAACACTGACTTATTTATAAATTTAGATCCAAGGTGCAAGTAAGGTTCAGGGGACAGAGTTTGTGAAATGCTGCTTATAAAATCGTGGCCAGGTGTGGTAAATGCCTGACCCAGCAGCTGCCAGTCCTTGGTGGCAGCAAACCCCATCCCCTCGCATTGATCATTCCTGTTGAGATCAGTGCTTGCTGCACATCAGAATTATCTGTGGAGCCATGGACAGTCCTTTTTAGAAAGTTCCCCTTTTAGAAAGTTTCACAGGTGATCCTGATTCACAGTCAAGGTAGAATATTATTTAGATACATCACCTTCTAACTCTTCAACTTTTGTTCTATTAGCAGATCATGCATATAGAATTTGTAACTAATACTAATGCTTAACATTAAATACCAGTGTTTTACATGCTTGCACAGTCAATAGTTCACTTATTTCATTGTGTCAGTATCTCCTGAATACTTATCAGTTACTGTTTCAGTGATTTTTGCCATATAATTCTGTTTAAAAGTATACAGTACTTCATTATAGAAAACCCCCCAAAAAATCACTTGAATTAGCAAACTGTAAAAAAAAAACAAAACAAAAGTTCTGTGATGAGAAGGGCTATTTTAGCAAAATATTAGTAGAACATTGAATATAAATGTCATAGGTTAATACAGAGGGTACTCATATGTATACCCCTGGCTTCCTCTGTGAAAGAAAAGCATGCTGCCTATGTTTTTCTTTTCTTCAATGCTGGCGATTGAATCCAGAGTCTTTACACTGAGCCACATCCCCAGCCCTTTTTTCTTTTTTCTTTTTTTCTTACAGAGTGACTGAGTTGCCTGTGCTGGGCTCATACCTGTAATCCTTCTGCCTCAGCCTCCCAGAGTGCTGGGATTATATGTGTACACCACTGTGCCCAGCTAATTGCTTCTGCATAGCATTTTAAGGTGTATCAGTTTTGTAATTATTTTTACAAGTTTTTCTAGGAGAATTTTGTCAAATGCTTTTCATAGTAAGTTAAGTCATATTAAAAAGTATACTGAAAGATGAATTTCATTATTATGTTACTGAAACAAGCTCTTTACAGTAAATTTTTCTTATGTATGCTTCCTGAAAAGTGAAACGTTTGTGTTAGCTCTTGAGTATACTATAAAGAGGTTGTTTTGGTTTTGGGGGGTGTTTTGTTTTGGTTTTTTGAGACAGGTGCTCGCTTTGCGATGCAGGCTAGCCTTGAACTCACTTGAAATCACAGTGCCCTCCTGCCTCAGTGTCCTGAGTGCTAGGATTACAGGCATGTGCCACCACACTTGGTAAAGTTTATCAATGTAAAATAGGCATTGTTTTCCAACTTTCACATTTAAAGGCATCGTTTTCCAACTTTCACATTTTAAAAATCACCGCAGATGGCTTTCTATGAAAAGGTGAGCATGGTGACATGGAAACGGACACCCGGTGTGTGGCTCGAGCCATATGTTGTTGGGACTTCAGCCTGACCACCAGTGGCTGAGGCCAGCAGAGCGTGATGGGCTCGGATCAGAGCTGCTGGGCAGCCAGACAAGATTGTGGCCCCATCTTGAATAAGTTAAGCTAAACCACAGCCTTGCCGTTTATAAACAGAGTTAAGGGCTGTGCAGAGAACCCCCATTTCTGTCCTTTGTTTGTGACTTGACTAGTTTTGTTTTGTTTGTGGTTTCATTTGTGAAATAGCGCTGTTTTATTACAACTTTTGAGAAATTTTACTTTTATTTATGACTTTTATGTATTTATTTTTAGATTGTTCTCTAAGATTATATGGGTCTTCCTGTAGCCGATTGGGTTTCAAAAATTCGGATGTAAACATTGACATTCAATTTCCAGCCATTGTAAGTATGAAATGAAATGTCGGAATTTTCAGAGTGGTATGGAAATTCTTTCCTTCAAATGCAAACTGTATATGAATATATTTTAAATATTTGAAGATACGTTTAGTGTAACGGTGGCAGCTTTTTTCCCCCATATTTCCCCATTTTTATGTCTTCTGCCTTTCTGCAGTTTTACAGCTTCAGAGAATTTCTTTTTATACTTTACAGATTTTTGCACTAATCTTACTCTAAAGATCTTTCATACTTATTAGTTTTCTAATGATACAAATCTTTTCGGGTTTTTGAGACAGGGTCTCGCTATATAGTTCAGGCTGGCCTTGTACTCACTGTGTAACCCAGGCTGGCCTCAGACTCAGAGCAGTTCTCCTGCCTCAGCCTCCTGAGGTCTAGGATACAGATGTATGCTACCACACCTGTTTGTGAGTCTTATAGGGGTATTTAGGTTTCTGTTCATTTGAAAATAAGTTTTCTTGGTGAAATCAGCTTTCTAGTGACAAAGGAATTCATATTTGAAACAATGTAGGTCTGTAAAATTTTTTATTTTAAAGCCGAATTAGTTCCTGAGTTTCTTCTTTTTGTATGCCAATTATATTAAAACAGTTATGCTTTCAAACAGCCACATCTAGCCTGAATTTCTCTTCCAGATGTGGTTCATAAAGAGGCCGGTCAGTCAGCCGTAGCTGGGAAAGGGCTTAGATACACCTGCGACCCCACTGGGGTTGTGCAGCCGGTTCATAGGCCCTGACCTGTGCCTTGGGCTGCTTGTTTCAAAACACAGATTTCAGGGTTCCGTCCACAGCTGTTCAGTTTCTCGGCCTTTTACTCCATTTTTTATTCCATGCTGTACTTGATTATTACAGCTACCTGTGCAGCCAGTCAATAGATTTTGTGTTCTTTTAATCTCCCTAAAATTGTGATCATTGATTTTCCATCCATGGCACTTATTTTATCTGGTATCATTTCTTCGTTCCTTAGCTAATGTACCTTAAATCTCTCGTCATATGGCAGGCACTGTATTTTATTCTAAAGGACAGAGTCAAGCACTGCAGCTCCCCTTTTGCGGAACTCCTGTGTAGGGAAGGACATAAATAGCTACTGTTTCTGCAAGTATCATGAGAGGTGCAGAGAAGTGAGGTCCGGGCTAGAAAATAGGTGCTGTGCAGGGCCACAGCCTTCCTGAAGGGCTCTGTGCGAGGCGGCGTGGAGCCAGGCTTTCCCCAGAAGGAGCGTGGCTCAGTTTCCAGAGAAGGCCAGAGCCGGGTCTTGCAGGTCTCACAGAACTTACGGTGAGAGTGAGACTGATCTAAGGGTCGTCAGAGGTCACTGAACGCGTTAAGGCTCCAGCTGGTGACTTTAATGGTCTTGTTGATGTGTGGAACCAAGCCTGGAGGAAGATGGTGCCACAGTGGGAACCAGTGGCCCATCTGTCGCAGTGTCTTACAGATGCGAGGTGGTGGTGTGACCAGTGTGAAAACCTTCAGTTTCTGCTTCAGGATTGCTTCCGGCAAATGCCTGTCATCTCCATGCTCTGGGAGGCTGAGGCTGGAGAATCACAAGTGTAAGCCCAGCCTGGACAACTTAGTGGGATCCTGTCTCAAACTAAAAAATTAAAAACAGGCTGTGTGTGTAGCTCAGCATGAAGGCTCTGGGTTCAATCCTGAGTTCTGGGAAAAAACACAGAGGAGTTGCTGGAAGGCATTATCTTAGTCACTCTTCTCATGGCTTTGACAGAGCGTCCAGCACCTGCAGCCTGAGGAAGGAGAGGTTCGTTCTGTCTCACAGTCTGGAGGTTTCAGTCCGCAACTCACAGACTCGAAGGCAGGGAAGCCTGGCATAGGGTCCTGGCCAAGGAGACCCACTTTCGGCATGGCAGTGGGGAGGCACAGAGAGCAAAGGAAAACCTGGAGCAGAGAGAAACCTTTGGCCCAGTGACCTAATCCCACCTCCCAACGTTACACTTAGCTGGAACCTCGTCACTGATGAGTGCCATGCCCCATGATTCATTGCCCCCCAAAAGCCTCACCGAGCAAGTGGCTTTGGAGGACCATGGAGATACAAAACATAGTGGGCTGGTTATCTTAAGAACTAGTTCAGCTGGGCGTGGTGGCGCCCACCTGTAATCCCAGCACTTGGGAGGCCGCAGCAGGAGGCTCTCCACAAGTTCGAGGCCAGTCTGGGCTACATAGTGAGTTCAGGCCAGCCTGAACTGCATAGTGAGACCCCGTCTCAAAAAAACAAAACAAAAAAGCCAGGGATATAGCTCAGTGGCACAGTGTGTGCCTGGCAAGCGCAAGGTCATGAGTTCAATCCCTGGTACCAAAAAAAACTCTGGTTCATCAGGAGTTGGTCAGTGACAGTTCTCTTCTGTCCGCACTCATGCTCATGTGGTGCTCGTCTCTGTCTCTGACTCACGTTTATGCATAATGGTAATTTATTTCCTGTGGTACTAGCATGCATTTGTAATTTGGAAAGAAATTTGGAGAACATCAGACTGTGTATTATGCCAGTGGAGCAGAATGCTTAGGGATTATTTCATGTATTCATTTGTTTATTTCCTAGATGTCTCAACCAGATGTCCTGTTACTTGTTCAAGAATGTTTAAAGAACAGTGGTAAGGCCAAATTCTTTCCACGTTTTAGTGTTAATGGTTTTTTGTCTATAAATTTGGATATATCTTAGCAGATTCTGAAAACAGGAAGTTTTGTCATTAAAATTACTTATATTAAATAATACCCAAAGCAAAAATGAAAGAAATACTGATCAATTATTACCTAGTTAGAATCCTGTTAGTTCTATGCAAAATAACTATCTCAAAGTGAAACTTTTAACCTGGTAACATTACTGTTTATAAAGATTAAATAAATCTTAGACCATGACTAAAAATGCAAAATACATAAAATTTATTCTTAAGACTAAAACTAAAGGATAACCTGTTTTATTCAGCCATGTAGATAAGTATTTTACAAATAGTACGTGGGTGAACACAACCCTGACTAATGAGCCCACCCCTGCTTGTTCACAGAGCAGTTTTCCAGTTGTGCTGACCCGTGAAATGCCGTGTTGGGCCTGTGTCAGTTCTTCTGCTTTCCCTGGGCTTCCTCAGAGTGCTCCATACCTTGAGTTAGTCATTTCTGTCCTTCTAGTTTTGGTTGAATAAAATATTTAAACATTTCTATTTCAGTCAACACATATTTTAACACATTTTAGTAGGTTTTGCATTAACGTTGTTCTTAAATTTACTACCTATATGTCTGTCTTGTCCACAGAATGTCTAAATGTCTGATCCAGTGATGTGGTAATTTCTCATCAAACATTAGGTTTGCAAAATAAGGATTTTTTAAATTAATGTGCTTACTTGTATCGTAAATACTACAGTTTTTCTCTTTTCAAGTCATTTCGGATTTTATTTAGCAATAGTCTTTGAAACAGTTGAACAGATAAGCCACACCTGTACTTGTACTTAATCTAGCTCTACTTTCAAACAAAGTTTTTAATAAGCTGCTTAACATTGTTTTCTTGTCTCCTCAGACTCCTTCACTGATGTCGATGCCGATTTCCATGCTAGAGTTCCAGTGGTGGTGTGCAGGGAGAAGCAAAGGTCTGCTTCTTCAGACCGTTTGTAATTACCAGTTTGCCAAAAGCACAAGTACTTTACTCAGTCTTAGTGTCCACCTTCTAGAATGGTAGCATGGTTATGTCACATGCTTTTTACTAGCGTCCTCCCTTATACTTTGGGCATTTGATCAAGAGGAGGGAATCTTTTCTTTTCAAGAAATGAAAATGGCTAACCAGCTGTAGTGGCACATTTCTCGAATACCAGCTACTTCAGAGGCTGAGACGAGGAGTGCAAGTTTAGGACCATGTGGGCAACTTAGCAAGATCTCATCTCAAAATAAAATTTAAAAAAGGAAGAGTGGCTAGGGATGTAGCTTAGTGCTAAGAGCACTTGCCTAGCATGTGAAGCCCTGGGTTTAATTGCTTATACCACCAAAAAAAAAAAGGTGGAAAAAATGTAAGAAAGAAGTATACTGACCCATCTCAACTAGGTAAAAAAAACCTTATCAAATGGTTGCTTGCTCTAATCAACTTTACATATTTTCCTTTTTTGCATGATCCCCCCCAAAATATTTATAATATATGAAAATACCAAGTTCTAGTTCTAAAAAAATACAGTTTACCCAGAAATTAACTGCTATATCTTTTTTAAAATTCCAGTTTATCAAATGAGTTTTTTTTATTTTTAAATTATTTATTGTCATTGTGGTTTAGCTATTGGTGTGAAAGGTCTTGATACTTGAATAACACTTTTTTCTTTCTTGTCTCATCCTCTCACTCGCCCCCACAGTGGTCTCCTTTGTAAAGTGAGTGCAGGAAATGAAAATGCCTGTCTGACTACAAAGCACTTAGCCATCCTTGGAAAACTAGAGCCAAGGCTGGTTCCTCTGGTGATCGCGTTTAGGTACTGGGCAAAGGTTGGTTCTAGTCCTTTAAGTGTGTGAAAGCATTCTGTGCAGAAATAGCCTGATGCTCTAATTTTATAGGTTAATCTTAATGTTTTGATGCATATCTGTAGACATCAAAAAAGTAGACGCTTGGATATTAGAATAGAGACTTTAACATACACAGAAGGAAAAGTTAGAGTTCTATTTCACTATAACAGTATTGCTTAAAAGATTAAAATGGTTGTAGTGCTTAATAAAAGTCAGATTGGGGTCAGGTCCTAGGGGATGTGGCCAAAGAACTTTCATTTTAACTAGTTTCCTAAGGTGATTTCCTAGGCAGAGTAAAATTTGAGGTAAACACTCATACCATTTCCAATAACATACCCAAAAACTCCAAAAAACAAAAAAAAGATAACTCTGTCTGGTCTAATAACACTTCTATAATGTTTCTTAAATTATGCCAAGTTCTCTAATAAGCAGTAGTGCGTTTAATGTTCCCCAAAATGTAACATCCCATCATGATTGTAAAATTGAGATTCTGTAAGGTTCACAGGAAAAAAAAGAGTTTTACTGATTAAGGAAGGCATAGTAGTAAGGAGGGGTAGTTCCACGTGTTGCATCCGGGATGGGCAGCGGGTGGCCCACTCTACTGGGTGAATTGGTAAGCACAGTGTGCTCTTCTTTTAAAGCCCTCTCCTGTTTCTTCACTAAGCTTTCATACTAGTTTCCATTAGCATGGATAAGTTTGCCCATATTTTCTTCCTAAGTGCCTTTGTGACCACAGCACACATTTGTGGGGCTGTGAGCTGAGATAAGAGGACCACTAAACTGAGCAAAGTCACTGGGCATCTACTTGGAACTGAATCATCATTTTTATTTCACTAACATGTTTTAAGCAAGAGCATGAATTTAGTGTAGATCACAAAGCAAAATAGCAAATAGTGTGTTAGAGTTTTTCATGAGTAAATTAACAGGGTTAAATATTTGAAATTGAAATTGTTACTCAGAAACACAAAATGTGGTTGCTGCAAAAGTACAAGGAGATGACGTAGTGTGTCCCTGTGCTGCTTGCTGTTGCCGTTTGCAGTTTGTTCTGTCTCATTTCTGCAGTGCTAGGCTTCACATGAGCTGTCGCTCGGCCCCTGCGGTGTTGCTTTATTCTGAGGCATCACTCTGAGTTATGTAACATGTGAGAGTGAAGTTACAGGCTGTAAGCCGGATTATGCCAATCACAACCTGGTGAGAGAAAAATGTCCCTCGTTTCTCCCACGCTCCACAGCTCTGCGCCATAGACCGCCCCGAGGAGGGAGGCCTGCCGCCTTACGTCTTCTCCCTGATGGCCGTCTTCTTCCTTCAGCAGAGGAAAGAACCTCTCCTGCCAGTGTACCTGGGATCATGGGTAGGAGACTTTGCTTACATAGCTGATCCTGTTGCTGTGATAGAACTACAGGTCCTTACTTGAGTAACTTGAAACCTAAAAGCCTAACCAGAACTGAAACAGATTCGCTTATTCTACTAGAATGAATATCCATATTGTTTATTTCTAAAATATTAATATATTGATTAACAAGGAGCCGCTTATATCCTATTAGGGATATTTCTCGCTTTCTAGATAGCACATTCTTAGTTTTTGAAATACCTGTAGACCTGAAGGTTTCAAACACAAGACTTTGACCCTCTTTAAAAATTTAATTATTTGCTACATTCTTTTTTGGGGTACAGGTTTCTAATCTGAGACAGTAAGAATCATTTGGTTGATAGGAACTTACATTCTTTTCTTTGCTTATTTATTAATAACGTGGGGCCTCGTGATGCAGCACGGGCTGACCTCGAGGCCTGAGCTCCAGCGGTCCTGCGTCTGCGCCCTGGGTCTGCGCACAGCCGTGCATCCTCGTTCTCTGTCCTGTGCCCCACTCCTCTCTCGGTGGTCATTTGTCATTGACACGAGTGTGTAAGACACAGTTTGTCTTTGACTGTTGAGAGGAAATCTTCCGGTTTTGCTCAAGAGTAGCATGTGGCCCTTAGTGGTGGAACTGGAAACTCTAAAGCAACACTGAGTTTGATTTTGTCGTTTGATTTTTTTCAGTATTTGATGACAAAAATAGGTATGTGGTGATTAAATATAAGTGAATCATCAAGGCCGGCCTGGGCCACAACGCGAGCGCAAGGCCGGTCTGAGCTGCACAGTGCGACCCTGCCTCAAAAAACCAGGGCCTGGAGTTTGGCTCAGTGGCTTAAGCGCCTGCCCTGGCAGGCGCGAGGTTGTGAGTTCAATCCCCAGTACCGCAAAAAAATAAATAAATAAATAAATAAATAAAATAAGTGAATCAAGTAAGACATATTACGCATCCTGAACCAGAATGATCAGCCAGTCTCAGCATTTAGTCAGGCATTGGTTTGCACGGTGCTGCCAAAATCCTAGTCAAACCTGCAGAGAAAGTTAGGGGAAAGGAATTAATGTTATTCAGGCCAGATACCTGTCACATTATTTCTATAGGAAACTGGAATCTTTCATAATTATATTATCAAAGTTTCCAAACAGAGCCCAAGTTCTAGCCAGTAAATGTAAAAATTTCATACTGAAAGTTTATTTGGGCCAAGGATATAGCTCAGCAGCACAGTGCCTGCCTGGCAAACACAAAGCCATGAGTTCAATTCCCAGTACCAAAAAAAATAAATACATAAAATTTACTTACTCACCTCAGTTCCCTGGAATGAGAAAAAGTAATGAAGGGTGGTGGAGAGAAACAAAATCCGGTATCAAACAATTGTGGTTCAGGTATTCAGCATTGTAACGTGTATGTTGTGGAATGCAAAAAGAACGAAAAACTAATAGAAGAAATGTTTGAGAATTTTCCTAAATTAATTACTCCTGAACCACACAAGTGTGGATCAAACTAAAGATGGGAAATTAAGCTAAGAAGCTGTCTACTAGAATACCACAATCTGCAGTTTATCTAACCACACTTGTTACCTGCTAAATCCAGGTTGGCCACGTCTATTAGAAAAAAGGATCCTGAATTTTGACAGTATAAGATAGCATTTACAATGTCCAGAATATGATCCAAAATTATTCGTGGTACAAAGATCCAGGAAAATGATACCCACTCTCAAAGAAAAAGAGCATTGCCAGCTATGTTACCTTTCTGTCTCTGGCAAAATACCTGAGAAAATAAGCCTAGAAGGAGGACAGGTGTATATGGGCCATGAGTTCAGAGGCTGTGTTCCATGGTTATGTCCCAGCTAGTTTGGGCCTGTGGCTGTGCAGTGCATCTTGTGGCAGGAGCACATAGAGGAAGACTGTTCACCTCATGGTGGCCAGGGAGGAAAAAAAAAGAGGCCAGAGTCTCCATATCCCCCTCAGAATTGTGTCCCCAGTGACTTATACTGCATTAGACCCAACCTCCTAAAGCTTCTGCCTCCTCCAAATAGTACCACAAGTGACTTTTGACCAAGTGACTAGGCATATGAGCCTTTGGAGGGCAATTGGGGCCCAAACCATAACACCAACCCTGAGATGAATCAAATGTGCGAGCTATCAAAGACTTTAAAGTAGTTTCTAAAGTATTACTCCAAGATATAAAATACGTACACTTGTACTGAATGAAGAGACAGGAGGTAACAGCCAGAGAAAAGTGAAAAATCTAAAAAGGACCAAGTGGAAACTTGAAGGCCAAATGGTCAAATAGAAAACAAATACTAAAATGTTAGCCAGTGATACAAAAAATTAAATATTAATGACGTAAACACCTACTAAAAGACATAGATTATCAGAATGAATTTAAGAAGCAAGATCCAGTGCTGTGCTTCTAGAAAAATACAATAGGTAAAATATAAAGACAGAGAAGGTGAAAGTAATTGAATGGAAAAACTTACACCTGTAAAATGGAATCAAAAGTAGGTTTGAGGCCATATTAATACCAGATGAAGGGCCGGGGATTTAGCTCAGTGGCTTAAGCCCTGCCTGGCAGGCGTGAGGTGGGGAGTTCGATCCCTGGTGCCAAAAAAAAAAAATCAGATGAGACAGACTTCAAGAGAAAAAGGATTATCGAAGATAAAAGATATGTTTCATTATGATGTCCATTAGAACAACAAATACAGTCATAAATATTTGCTTCAATTAGGAGAACACCAAAATGTACCCTGAAAAAATTGATGAAGTGTCAGAGGAAACTTTGACATCCTTGTCCGTGGTTGACTCCTGTACTAGCTAGACAGAATGTCAGTGTAGACATTGGGGTCCTATAGACACTATCAATCATCTCAACCTAAAATTTGTAGAGTATTCCACCCAATAAATAGAACATACACATATAATACACCCACCAAGGAAGACCATATATTTGGTCATAAAAGAAGTTGTAATACACTTAAAAGGATTGGAATGGTGTGCCCTCTGACCACAATGGATTAAGTTACAATTTATATAGTTATCAGTTGTTAAGGTACTTAGTAGAATATATTTGGGAGTTAATGCACATCCAAGTAGACTATGGATCAAAAAACACATCGGAGTTAGAAAATATTTGTACCTACTTGCCGTGCACAGCAGTGCCTGTGTAATCCCAGTGCCTGGAGACTGGAGCAGGGTCACGTGAGATTAGCAACTCAAGGACCCACTCAGCAAGGTAGCAAGAACCTCTTAAAAAAGAGGGCCAGGCGTGGTGGCGCACGGCTTTAATCCCAGCACTCAGGAGGCTGAGGTAGGGGGAGCATTGTGAGTTCAAGGCCAGCTTGTGCTACAACGTGAGCACCAGGCCGGCCTGAGCTACATAGTGCGACCCTGCCTCAAAAACCTGGGGCCAGGAGTTTGGCTCAGTGGCTTAAGGACCTGTCTGGCAGGTGTGAGGCTGTGAGTTCGATCCCCTGGTGCCACAAAAAAAAAAAAAAGAAGAATTTGAAGCCAGGTGTGGTGGCGCATGCCTTTAATCCAAGCACTCAGGAGGCTGAGGTAGGAGGAGTATTGTGAGTTCGAGGCCGGCTTGGGCTACAACTCGAGCATAAGACTGGCCTGAACTACATTGTGCAACCCTGCCTCAAAAAACTAGGGCCGGGAGTTTGGCTCAGTGGCTTAAGCACCTGTCTGGCAGGCACGAGGTTGTGGGTTCAATCCCCGGTGCCACCAAAAAAAAAAAAAGAATTTGAGATTCAGTAAGATGGTTTACACAGAGAAATTTGTAACTTTCACTAGCTTAAACTTAAAGTAAAAAATTAGGGACCTAAACTTTGATTTCAGAAAGCTAGAAATCAGAGACCAAAATAAACTCAGGTGGGGGAGGATAGAAGGAAGTAAACAGTAAAATGAGAAGAAAGTCACTAAGTTGAAAGTAGACTAACAGTAGAAAAAATTAACGGTGCCTGACTCTCTCTTTGACCAGCAACATCATGCTTAGTAGTTACAAGGGTACACACCTGCAGTCCTGTTCTCCCACCTGTTTGTGAGGCTGAGACAGGAGGGTCACTTGAACTCACATGTTGGAGACCAGCCTGGGCAGCACAGTTAGAACCCCATCTCAAAAAAAGAAAGAAAGAAAAGAAAACCAATCTTCAGGTTGTTTCTTTGGCAACCAAGCTTGATAGACTAATTTTAAAAAAAGAGAACACAGGTAAGTATGATGGCCTTTGCCTGTAATTCCAGCTACCTCAGGAGGCTGAAGCAGGAGCTCCAAGTTCAGGGCTGTCCTGGACAACTTAGTGAAAACAAAATAGGCTGGGATGTAGCTTAGTGACTGAGCATTTGCCTAGCACAGGCAAGGCCTGGGTTCAATCCCCTGTAGTACCCTGACAAAATAAAAAGAACATAATACCTGGAATGAAAGGATTATCTCTTCAAATTCCATAACATAAATGAATAAGAAGAGAATATTACTTTTCACAGAATATTATCAAAATTTTGTATCAATGAATTAGAAATTCTAAAGTATACATATTCTTTATAAGACTAAATACAAAAAGTACAAAAAGATCAGTCAGGAAAGACAATCTAAATAGCTTCATAACCATTGCAGAAATGGAGTTTGCAATCAAAAACCTTCACACAAAGAAAAACCCCAGACCCAAGGCTTCACTGATGAATTCTGTCCAACATTTAAGGAAGAGAGAAATGCCAATTCTATATATAAACTCTTTCAGAATATAAAAATTTGTGGCCAGAATAACCCTGATACAAAGACAGAGAGGCAGGCCAGGGATGTGGCTCAGCAGCACAGCACCTGCCTGGCAAGTTCGAGGTTGTGAGTTCAGTCCCCAGTACCAAGAAGAAGAGAGGGAGGGAGGAGAGGAGACTGTGGAAAGAATTAGCATGTGTTATATATGTGAATGCAATCGTTACATACTTCAAACGTGTACTAATAAAAATTTTTTTAAAATTACCCTGACACACAACCAAAGACATTAAAAAGATGCCATGTACAGTTATCAAAACCCTTTTTGAAATAATGGCAAATCAACTCAAAAGTAAACCAGTTGTGGTGTTGCACATCTATAATCCCAGCACCCTGGAGAGGTTGTAGCAAGAGGATCACAAGTTCAAGCCCAACCAGTTTAGTAACATACCGCCTCAAAAAATAAATAAAACACTTTGGTTATAGGTCAGTGCCATAGTCCTTGGTACCAGAAAAAAAAATCAACTCAAATACTTGTACAAAAAAATTACAAAAAATGGGTGTATCACAACCAAGCAATAACCTCCTAGGAAAATCATCTAATCCCCATTTTAATAGAATAAAGGTGAAGGGTGTGTGATCATGCAAACATGCAGCAGACAGAAATACTTGACAGTATTCTTTTACTCTAAAAAATCTGGAGCTTGGAACCGAAGGAAGAAGTTCCTCAGCCTGAAAGTAGACAGCAGTGAGAATCATCTACAGCTAGCATGGCGGTTACTGGTGGAAGAGCAGATGTTTCCATGTGACTGGGAACAAAGGCTGTCCCCCTCCCTCCCTGCACTCAGCGTTTTCAGGGGGTCCTAGCCATTGCAGTAAGGAAAGAAAAGAAAGGACATAAAAACCTAAAAGGAAGAAGCAGCCCTTCTCTACATGCAGGTGACGTGACTTTTTAAGTGGAAATGCTGAGATACATAACAAAGCAACTCCTAGAACTGTAATCCATTTAGTAAGACCATAGGATGCAAAATGGTTTTTTTTTTTTTTTTCCTTTTTGAGACAGGGTCTCACTAAGCAGTTCAGGCTGGCCTTGAGCTCACTTTGCAGCCCAGTCTGGTCTCCAGCTCACAATGATCCTCCTGCCTCAGCCTCGCGAGTGCTGGGATTACAGGTGTGAGCGAAGTTCATATGTAAAGGTCAGTTTTACTTTGTTTTTTTTTTTTTTTGCAGCACCAGGGATCAAACTCACAGCCTCACGCCCACCAGACAGGCACTTAAGCCACTGAGCCAAACTCCCAGCCCTAGTTTTTTGAGGCAGGGTCGCAGTTTTACTTTTATATACTAGTAGCAAACAATTGGAAAATAATTTTTAAAAATTGTATTGAGCCAAGCACAGTGGCATAACCATTTAATCCAGGAGATTGAGGCAGGAGCACCATGAGTTCAAGGCCAGCCTGGACAATTTAGCAAAACTGTCTCAAAACAACTAAACAAAAATACTAATATTAGTGTCAAAATATACAATATTTAAGAGTAAATTGAAAATAAGATATGCAAGATTTTTTATTTTAAAAAAACAAAAGAGGGTAGAAACAATACAGAATTTCAAAAAAAGTAGAAAATAAACACTAATTTATATATTGCATATTGTTATCTTAGAAGTAGTTTTCAGGTTACAAGATTTAGGCACACACAAAAAAAAATGATCAAACAATGAAAGCACAAACTGACTTCTGGATGTAAAGATTTATAGGATTTTTAAACTGAATATTGTAGGGCGTTGCTGAGAAAATGAAACAAGATCAGGTCAGTCTAGAAATACACCAAAGCTCTGAGGATTAACACACTTCATCTTGGCCTACGTGGTTGTCACTGGCTTTTTGACAAAGGTGCCTAAGCAGCTTTTTGGGAAAAGGGAACTCTCTTCAATAAATGATGCAGTAAAACTGAGTATCTGTAAAGAAAAAAAAACTTATTTTACAACATAGCCCAGAATTAACTCAAAATGAGTGAAAGATGTAAATGGATCTTCGTAATGTAAACTTTGTAGGCAGCATTTCTTAGAACAATAAACATGTGGAACATGTCGATAAAGGAAAATGCTGATAAATTTAATTTGATTGAACTTCAAAACTTTATTCATAAAGCATTAGAAAAAAACAAAAAGCCATCAACTTGAAAGAATTATCAAATACAAAGTTCTAATAAGCATTTGCCACAGCTTGTATTTTCTCGGGTATTTTCTTGGAAGAATATTTTCATTCTGTGAATCATTCAAGTCCTTATAGAGAATTTACCCTGGCAAGCTGTGATTCTGGGTACTAGAACAAACCAAATGAAGTCCTCACCCTGCAGATTACCATGCAGGGTGTTGCGGAGGATTAATTAGGAACATATCAAAGGCAGCCATGCTTCTGAAGAGAAGTGAAGTAGTGGGAAGCAGGGAGCTAGTTAGAGAAGAAGAGCCTAAAGGAACACCTGCATGGGGTGGACAGGCCTGCCACGGGGCCAAGCGGTGTGGACACACTCGGGCAGTGGGTAGCACATCGCCTCCGCCCTCATCTTGCTCTCTTCATTGGACAGTGTGGGCCTCACTGTGATGAGTCCCATCACACAATAACATTTCTCAGAGCTTTTGAGCCTAGACCAATTTCTTTGACATTAATCCTCATTATTAGCACATGACAGCTTGCTTTGGGCTGAATGCGATGGCACATGCCTCAGTGGGTAAGACAGAGGGGTCACCACAAGTTCAAGGCCAGCCTGAACTCCACATAGTGAAACTGTCTCAAAAGCAAAAGCTACTTAAATAAATACTATTAAAATTGTTTTCTAGGACCGGGTATTTAGCTCAGTGGCATAAATGCCTGCCTGGCAAGCGTGAGGTGGTGAGTTCGATTCCTGGTACCAAAAAAATAAAATAAAATTATTTTCCAAGTAGGAGAATATAGTTTTATAGCCATCTCTTCAGAGCATATGTATGAATGATCTCTTACATTTATTGAGCATTTCTATATGCTGTATACTAAAAGATATTTTACATCACATGTCGTCCCATGAATAAAAGCTCTAGTGCTACCCTATATTACAAGGAAATCGAGGCCTAGAAGAAAGCACCTTTTTATCCAAGACCACAGAGCTAGTCCATGAGGGAGCTAAGATTGGAATCCAGTCAGTCTTATGCCAGAACTCAAGGCTTCAACCACTAGGTCCCACTGCCCTACCCCCCAATGATGGGATGGAACCGAAGGCCTCCTGTGATGCCAGCCAGGTGCTCTGCCACTGAGCTACCCCTCTAGCCCAGAATATTTGCTAAAGAATTATTCCACAAAGTTATCATTTCTTTTGCAAATCAAAATCTTGTATTTCAGTTTAAAAAATATTTTTATATTTACATGTGTCAGATAATGCGTAAGTAGTATCTTTGTATTTGCAGTAAACTATGTTTCATGTCTTCCAGGATTTTAACAGGCTGTAATTTATACACAGTCATTTCTACCTAATAATTGTCTAATTTTTCCTAGATTGAAGGATTCTCATTAAACAAACTAGGGAACTTCAACCTTAAAGATGTTGAGGAAGATTTTGTGATCTGGGAATATACCGAGAATTCTGCTGGGGACACAAACACAGCCAAAGAAGGGGCATCAAAAGAAATGCCAGTCCGAAGGGGACAGGTCTGTTACCTCTTCTTACTGGTTTTACCATTGATGCTTACTTCAGTTAAGTGGGGAGTTTATGGGTTAACTGGTTTTCCTGTCTTATTTCCTTGACTCTCTTACCTATTTGCTGGCTATTTCATTTCCTAGTCTCTTCAGTCCCTTAAATAGACCATTAGACAAAAAATGTAAAAAATGTAGGTGATGAAGTGCGTTTATTTTTGTGGTTTCTTCTGTGTGCCAAGCCCTTGAAAGGATGCTGAGAGTTCAGAGCAAATCCCTATCTATCCTCTAAAGAGCACAGGCCTTAGATGGTATTTCCAAATTTAAATATATGGAAAGATAACTTCAAATTGCTAAAACAACAGTGAAAAAATACATGATTTAGGGTATTATTGAGGGAACATGGGAATTTATACATAAAAAATTGCCTGTAGAGTTTCAAACAAAAATCTGTACAGTGTAACTATACTGATATTAATAGAGTTCTGTCCCAAAATGGTGAAAGGTCCTCCACCCCTGAGCTTTCCATAACCCTTTGGAGAGAATGACAGTGATATCCACAAAATACTTCTGAGACAAGGATTCCAGTACCAACTCTATAATAAAATGTCACGTCACATCTCCCTTCCACTCCTCATGCCTAAATGAGATAGTGGTGAGCCATAGATTCTCCAAGTGTATTTTCCAGAATCCTTACGCAGTGGAAGAAGCGGGAGGAGGGCCACTCTACCCTGCTGCCAGCAGCATCGCACCACTCTTGCCTCTTTTCCGGTCGGAGTACCAGTTGTAAATAAGAGCACAGGCTGTGAAGCCAGAATATGTAAACTCACGTTTCGGCTCTCCGACTTCCTAGCTGTGTGTCTGTGCAAGATGCTCCATCCTCCGCCACTAATTTCCTCCTTAGAAATGGGGATCCTACCAGTACCTCTCGTAGGGCCACTGATTTCTAGAATGCTTAACTCAGTGCCAAGCATGTGGTAAGCACTCAGTAAATAGTAGCTACTATTCTTATTTTATTTGAAAAAGAAATATTGTCTACTTTTCAGAAAACAGTTTAATGACCAGTAGTCTAGGTATTTTGAAGGTCTTTTAAGTTCCATGTTACAATATTTTCAAGTCATTTTGCGAGATGCTTAAAAATTCTTTGTAAAGCCGAAAAATCTTATGGATAAAAGGTAAAATTGAGAAGACTTTGGGTTTCTGGGGGTTTTCTTTTTGTCCTCAACTGTATCATTTGGGATCTAGACAGCCTCCAGTTTTAGTCAGTTCTCCCTTGTAAGTCCACCAGATGAGAACCTTTGTGGTTAAGATTTATCGATTTATAAACTGCCATACTACTTACTTTGAAGCATGATACAACTAGTGATCAGAGACAGATTTGTATACCTTAGATGGAAGAGTTTTTTCATCGTGAATGATAATGTGAAGAAAAAGCTTTTGCTGTAAGTCCATTTAATGCTTTAATATTACATTTTTATGCTACGGGAGAGATTCATTGTGCTGCCACTTCTGACATTAAGTGAGCTCTAGACACCATGGAAGTTGCACGTGGCTGTGACTGAGGGACTCGTTCTTCCCTTGATGAGCGGTGCGACCTGTGGCAAATCCACACACGGGCGTCGCGCTAGGTTGCCGCTTAGCGCATCTCACAGCGTGACTGTGTGCTTCAATGGGATACGGATTTCTTGTACTTAAAAGGCTGTATGTAAGTGAAAGGGTGCAGAGAGCAGCCACGTCTGCCAGGTGCTTTCCCTTGCTTCTGATTTAACCCGCGTAACTGTCCTGTGTTGTAGGTGGTACCATCCCTACTCTGCAGATAATGGTAGCGACCACTTTTTGAACACTGTGTGCCAGGCACTGTGCTAAGCACTTTACAGACACTCTCTCACTCAGTCCTCCCAACAGCCCTATGAGGTGGGTACTATTATCCCCATTTTTAAGATGAGGAAACAAGTCTTAGACAAGTTAGAGGCCATGACCAGGATTCTGTGTAGCCAGAACTTGACAGAGTTTGCATTTCAAACTAAGCTTGTCCTGTTTCCAAAGCCGGTGCTTTCTCTGTACTGCTGGTCTGAGGGTGGACGAGCTGGGTTGCCGAGCAGTGAAGAGATGTGAGGGGCAGAATCACTGTTTGGACCTTTTTTCTCTGAGTCCTAGTAATATTCCAGTGTATTATACCAAGCATGTTGTTCAAACTTGTCAAAAGTCTGTGATTCTAAAACTAGTATCCGCTTCTGACGTCAAGAGTTATTTGACTTTAAAATTAATGCCGCCGGCAGGTTTAATGTGCTTCTGTATCATATCCGGCCAGTGAGAGGAGTGTCCTGTCCTTTAGCTGTTGTCTGTTTTGGTGTGACCATACCCATAAAGGTGCCTCCCGCAGCAGTGAGGAGAAGGCCGGTGCTGAGAATATTAACAAACTGCGAGGGCCTCCACCTGTGAGGAGATCAGAATTAGATTGCTGTATGGGAAAATAAGCTGGCTCTGTCTCTTCCTGTGATAATTGCTAGAATGTAACATACTCAGACCCCAGGGATTCAGTGAAGTAATGCTATTTACCACAAGCAAAGTAGTAGAGCCTTTAATTTGATTTATTTAGATGGCTTGTCAAATTCATAACTTTGCTAAGATTTTTCAGATTTTTTAATTTGATGCTTGAATGACCTCTGGTTTTTCAGATTGAGCTGATATATGAAATAATCTGTGTATTTCTCTTTGCTCTTAATAGGTGTCATTAATGTTTGACATAAAACACCAGCCTTCAGTACCAGTTGGGCAGCTCTGGGTGGAGTTGCTGCGATTCTATGCTCTAGAATTTAATCTGGCTGATTTAGTGATAAGTATCCGTGTCAAAGAATCAATATCTCGGGAGTCAAAGGATTGGCCCAAAAAGCGCATTGCCATTGAAGGTATCTCACAATATTTAATTCCTTTTTTTTTCCTTTTTTTTAAGGTCCCAGTCTAACAGCATGCTTTTTATTTCAGTCTCTTTTGAACTTCTCCTTGTAAGGTAGGCCTGAACTCAAAGGTGAAATAAATACAATCCTGCATCTGTTACAGTGGGTCCTTCTGAAGAGCCAAAGGGTTTGTCCTGGGTTTTTTAAGTACCACCATAACCATACCTTAATTATTAAGCACCTGAGTAAAGACTAGCTGGGCCCTGCTTTAAATTGCTCCACAGCTTGCAGTTATTCCCAGTGGCCTGTGAGTTCCCCTTTCCTCCTTAGTATTCTCATTTCTGGATTTCTGAATACAGTCCTTTCATGGATTGTTTCGATGTTTGGTTTTGCAGAGTGAGGAAAACTATTTTTTTCTCACAAAAAGTGATATTCTTAGTTGGATAACTAAATTGTTATTTTTGAAATAATATGCAGTAACTTACTCATTAAACACTTCTTTAGTGAAGGCTCACTGAACTGAAAGCAGTGTATCAAGGACATACTGATGTGCCCTGTACATGTCATTTAAATAGACTAGCTCTTCTCAGCTTTGCAAAGTCAGGAGATTGAAACCTCTCTAGAAATCTTAATTCTCCTCCTTTAAATAATTTAAAGAATCTCCTCAATGGAATTCTCTTATTTTTGCTTGATTTTTTTTTCAAGCTTTGTGTTGCATAAGAGGGTTTTTTGCATTTTGCATAAATTCTTTGTGGAATCACAGGGATCTCACATTTTTAAACCCTCCCCTGCAGTTTCTCTGGCTCAGCTCTTCTGGCCAATTGCCTAACCGCTGGAGTTCTAGGGGAGGAGAAAAGATTGAGAGAAGTGGTGTTTCCTCCTGGTGCCTCCCTCTCGCCCCAGAAATTCAGTCCAGCCAATTCAGTGATGGGGCTTCCCAGGGCAGAAGAGTGGAGGTAAGCTCGACAAACCGCAGGGCTGGCTGAGGGCTAGCAGAGTGCTCAGCTGCAAAGCCTGCTGGGAAGGCCTTCCCACGGGCACAGAAGCCACACTGATGACATCTGTCCTGCCCCCCTAGTCACAGAACAAAATAGAGAAGGGGTACTGGTTCTGAACAGGATGAGTCCTCTTCAGAGAGCTGATGTTTCAGAAAACATCGTGTTTTGTTCTTAAATGTATCTTCTCATTCCCCGTCTCTCAATTTTTTTTTAAAGCATGTGATAAATTTTACTGTTATTTATTTGCTGTCTGTTTTTATCTGCAACAGGCTAATTTTTATAACATTAAATAGAAATATATGAAGTGATTTTCTTTTTCGTTACAGATCCCTACTCTGTTAAGAGAAATGTGGCAAGGACCCTAAATAATCAACCTGTGTTTGAATATATACTTCATTGTTTAAGGACAACATACAAGTATTTTGCTCTTCCACACAAAGTTGGAAAATCCAGTCTTCCAAAGCCTGTGAGCCCAGTTTCATGTGTTTCAGAACATTCTAAAGAAGTAGTAAATTATGATCCAGGTATGCAAGCAAAAGATGATAAGCTTAAAAACTCAGTTTTGGCCCAAAGTCCTGGTGCTACTACCACTTCAACTACAAATACCCAAAAGGAACAGCCACTGTCTTTTAAAGAGATGATAAAAAGCTCTGGAAGTCCACCAGCAAAAGAAGTGGGAAAAGAGCACATCACCATCCATCCAGAAGACACAAGCAGTGTCCAGGCACAAGTAGAAAAAGGAAGTAAAACTGAGAAAGACAAAATCAGAAGGGCGGGCAAGTGTGGAGAGCTTGACGCCTGTGGCAGTGCACGGAATGACGAGGCAGGTGGCGCTCTGCAATTAGACAGCCTCCGAAATCCTGGGGCTGAAAAATATGATGGATTCGCTACTTTAGATGACAAGACCAATGTTGAAGAAAGTATAGAAGGTACCAGTGAACTAGAAGACTCTGTGAACCACATTGCCTCTTCAGTCCAAGGCCAGACATCAAAAATCATTCAGTTTGATGAAGTGGAGGAGGAGAAGGAACCTGGACTCACCGTTAACCAAAGGGAGGTCGAGGATGGCCTTGCTAATGAAGATGAGTTAGACAACACCTGTACAGGATCTGGAGATGAGGATGCCCTGTCTGAAGAGGGGGAGGAATTAGTTGACCCCGCCAAGTACGAGGACTTGAAAGAATGTGAAAAATATGTAGATGAATCTCTACTCATGGAACTTAATAAAATAAATCTTACAGAGGAAAATGTACAGGAGGGAAACTCACCTGTGGATCAGTCTGATTTCATCTATGAATTTAGTAAACTTATCTTCACCAAAGGCAAGGTAATCAGTGCCTCTGTTAGAAAACCAGGAGACTAAATCACTTGAATGCATATAATTCCAATTTTAATAGCAGAACAAGACTCTCCCTTTTGGTTTGCCTTTTACCCTAATACCACCAGTTGATCCACTTCCTTTCTTGAGATTTGTGGGAATCTACAAAGAAGGAAGGGAACTACTCTTCCTCCTGAGGAGACCGTCAGGGCAGTCCCAACTGTCAGACCATGTGGATTGGCTATATATTCTTCATTCCTTTACTGTGTACTTTAAAAAAAATCCCAGACCCCCTTTATTTGGCACATAAAGTTGTATCATATGTCTTGTTTCACTTTCCCATGTTCCTGCAGTCTCCCACAGTAGTGTGCAACTTATGTAAGCGAGAAGGACACCTGAAAAAGGACTGTCCTGAAGACTTCAAAAGAATCCAGCTGGAACCTTTGCCACCACTAACACCCAAGTTTTCGTATATCTTAGATCAAGTTTGCATCCAGTGTTACAGTAAGTTACTCACATTTCTTTTGATGTGTCAGAATAGTAGATTGACATTTACTCAAGTCACCAGCATTCCTGTTAGCACCCTGAGCACTGTGCGTTCACCACTGTGTCAGCAGTGTTTTGTGTCCTGCCTGTCTCATTTGGGACCCTCAGTAAGTACTCATGAAAGGCAGGGAGGAAGAGGGCCTTGAAGCACACGCCCTTCCCCAGTGCAGGGCCTACAACCCCAGCCTTGTACCTGGTAAGCAGCTCTACCACTACCTCTCCTCGCCCCCTCTTTAGGTCTTATGATTAGAGTTCTCTGCCAGCATTTCCCACCTGGTATTCCTTAACATGTTTTTGTAGGTGCACCTAATAGTAGTTCGTGAGCAGAGGCTCTCCCTGGCCAGGTGGAGAGTAGTTCTGTCTTCTCTCAGCTCCCTTGGAGATTTGTAGGGCACGTTACCATAGTAAAGGTATCCAAGCAAGTTATGGTAAAGAAACCTTTACTATATTTAACTGTTTTTTTGTTTGTTTGTTTGTTTGTTTGTTTGTTTTTGGTACCAGGGATCAAACTTAAAACCTCACACTTTCCAGGCCAGCACTTGTACTGCTGAGCTAAGTCCCCAGCCCCACCATATTTAACTCTCTCATCCAGTATTTCCCAAATTTGAACACAGAATACTGTTTAATTAACACTAATAGCCCACATTTAAGGAGCACCAGTTGGGTGTAAGAGAGACTTCACATTCTACAGAGAAAACATCAAAAGGACGTTCTACTGCTCAGAGTATAGCAGCTTGGTGCTTCATTATCGCTGCATCTTGGGGTGTCCATTTGTGCGGATGAGTGTTCTTAACTAGCTCTGTGGGTCAGGTTTTTTGTTGTTGTTGGGTTTTTTTGTTTTTGTTTTTTCATTTTTGAGATGTGTTTAGTATTGCCCAGTTTTGTGTTGAACTCAGGCTCCAATGATCTTATTACCTCAGCCTCCCAGGTAGCTGAGACTCGAGGTCTGTGTCACTGCCCCCCGCCACCAGTGATGTTGTATAAATGAACCTCTTGGCAGCCAGGAGCTGTAGAAGAAAAGTGGGTTTTCTTGAGTGCAAGAAAGAAAGGAACATAGCTATGCTCACACATCTCGGTATTTGCTTCCTGGGAGTCTGGGATCTCAGATGCAGAGCTTCTGTTCACATTAGTTTTCATTTTAAAAACAGTTCTTTGTGACAAGATTTTGTGTTGAGGGGAAGCCGGACGTAATAGTGCCTGGCTGTAATCCTAGCACTTGGGAGGCTGAAGCAGAAGGATCTCAAGTTTGAGGCTGGCCTGGGATACATAAGGAGTTAAAGTCCACCTGGACTGCATAGCAAGACCCTGACTCAAGAACCAATAAAAGCAAGCAGAGAGCACTTAGTTTACATTGCTAACACTTTCTACTGAGAAGGCACAAAGCATAGGGGTTTGGGGTATTTATTTTTTTAACCTTGTAGATTTTATTTTCTAAGAAGTATATTTTAGTATTTTCAAAGAATGTTGTCTTTTTTTTTCCTCAACGTGTCTGCGTTAAACAGAGGATTTTTCTCCAAATACTTTAGAAGAGCAGGCTCGTGAACATATTCGACAAAACCTAGAGAGTTTCATAAGGCAGGACTTTCCAGGTAAGTCATTTTTAAGTATCTGTAGGAAACGAAAGGTGATGTGACCCTCCTTTCAAATAAGGACCTATTTCAGAGCACATTAATTTTAGGAATGAGATGACCTTGTAGTAATGACTGGAGGATTAGGGTCTCAGGTGCTTTATAATGTAGAGCGGAGGGGCTTTCATCCAATGCCAAATCCCAGTTCACTGAGAGAAAAGACATTAGTGATGTAGAATTTATCCTAGCAGGTGCCACAAATGAATTTCACTTACTGTTGTGGTTAAAGTTCACATCTTTAAAAAGAACATTTAGAAAATAATAATCTTACATCATTAAAAAAGTTGAGGTTATTTACATTTTCTTTGAAATACCCTTGCATTTAAGAATAAAGTGGCACCTGGTAGTCTTTTGTAGCTTGTGTATGTAGTGAAAGTAGCTTTGAAAGAAAAACGTTTTAAAATAAATGACTGTAAGAAAACAATTATGAGCTAGGATAGTTACTAACTAGGTGTTTATGATTCTTGAAAGGGCCATTTTGATCAAAAATTAAATGTATTCAGGTAATTAGTTATTACTTTTCATATATCCCTAACAGGAACTAAATTGAGCTTGTTTGGCTCCTCCAAAAATGGATTTGGGTTCAAACAGAGTGACCTTGACGTCTGTATGACAATTAATGGACATGAAACTGCTGAGGTACAGTGACCACATAAAACCTGCCTTTGCTATGGCAACATGATTTACTCAGTCTTGACGGAGAGCACAGCTTGGTGTCCTCCACATTTACCAGGGCAAACTGGAGTGTGCCACTTGGCACACCCTCTAGCCAGACACACTGCAGAGCCTACAGGCGAATGTGAAAAGTAAAAAGTAACGCCTGGGAATTCCACACAGCCACACCAGCTGCTCTCCTGTGCCACTGGCCTGGCCACTGGACTGACCCCGCGGGTGTACATAGCCACACAGAGTTACCTGTAATTTCTTTTAACTAGACAAGCAATATGGTAAATGATAAGAATTCTAACTGTATGGTCCAGAGACATGGAGTTGAAATGAGCTTGCTTTCTTCAGTGCCTAAACATGGGGTCTTTGGTACAAATCTATAAAATAAAGATAAAATCATTTCTGTTCCTCTTGCTTCAGGGGTTGTTGTATGCAGTCGTGTGGGTCAGGAGTCAGCACACTGGCCTGTGGGCTAAGTTCAGCTCACAGCCAGTTCTTGTGAATCGTTTTATTAGAACAGAACCATATCCACTTGTTTATGTTTCTCCTGTGGCTCTTTCACGCTGAAACTGTGGAGTTTAATAGTTGTAACAGAGACCATAGGGCCAAAAAACAAGTTTGCCATATCTGGGTGTGTATGAAAGCACTTATAAAAAACTACATAAAAAAGTGCTGAGAAAGTGCTGAATCTCTTTTTATTTGTGATACTGAGGTTTAAACCCAGAGCCTGGCACATGCCACTGAGCTACATCCCCAGGGCCTAGACTGGCCTAAACTGGTGGTCCTGCAGCCCCGCCTCCCTGGGAACTGAGATGACAGGCATATTCCTTTGGGCCTAACTACAGTGGGGTTGGTTTGGTCTTTTAAAAACATGCTTTGGTTTTTATAAACTATCTTTGAGGGCAGTTCTGAAGTAAAATTCCAAGTATGTTTTGGGATGTATATAGGCATTAAATGAGCTTACATTGATAGAGGCAAAAAAAATGTTTTTAAGTATGATTTATTTGAAATACTTTATTTGCTATATGACTTTGATTTGATACGTTATAATTTTGGCTAGTCCTATGGAAAACTAATGTGAGTTCAATCACTCTCCACAGCAAGTCATCAACTCCTGAACTGTGAAGAAGATCTACCCAGGGCTAGGGAGGTTAGCTCAGTGGTATAAGCACCTGTCTGGTAGGCATGAGGTTGTGAGTTTGATCCCCGGTACCGAAAAAAAAAAAAAAAAAAGAAGGTCTACCCAGAATGGGTAAGATGGGACACTGAAGCCTCCTCTTATGCGTTCTGGTCATACAGTGCTTCTGAGTGAGGGCTGCACAGAGGGAATGCAGGTGCTCACCTGTGGGACAGAGGCTTTCGGGAAGCTCTGGATCCCTGGGCTTCCTGGTTGGTTTTAGCCTTTGCTGCACTTCCAGAAGTGATTAGGATGTAGGATATTTAGCAGTTTTTGTGTCTTCAGGTTATTTCCTATATATACTGACACTCAGCTAAGAAGGAAAAGCGTATGTAGAATGAGTTGAAATTAATTTCATTATTTCTGAAGGTAATGGAAACTGTAAACAGCCCGTCTTCCAGTTTTGATTCAGTCGTTTGTGCCATCTTTCTTGCAGGGGTTAGACTGTGTAAGAACTATTGAAGAATTGGCAAGAGTCCTGAGGAAACATTCAGGTACATCTGGAAACTTTTTATAAAAATATTTCCATTTTTTTGCATGTCTGTAAAATCCCAGCACTCAAAGGCTGAGTTAGGAGAATCACTGCAAGTTCGAGACCTTCCTGGGATACATAGTAAGCTCAAGGCCAGCCTGAACGACACGATAAGACCCTGTCTCCAAAAAAAAAAAATTCTTTTTCATTACTGTTTTGCATACTTATACTTACTGATACTAATGAAACTGTATAGTCATTCATAGAATATTTGCTATATTGACGTCATTAAAACATCTTACGTGACTGACTAGGAAAGACTGAGGATTTGTGATAATTGGTGTGCATATTGTTCCCTGGCTGTTTTATTTCTGGACAAAGCACATGTCAGGCAAAGTTTTGAAATCGTTTGCTGTTGATACTGCATAAATGAAAGCATGGGAGTTGCTCGAAGCTGCGTGCAGTGCAGTGAAGGGACGCCCCGGTGTGGGGCGGTGTTGGCAGCTCCTCTGCTCCGCCAGCTGTGTCAGACTCCAGCAGGTCTCGCGGCTTCACGTGGACTCTTGAATTAGAACAAGGAGAGCGCATTATTGGGGTGGTTTATCGAGTATTTACCGTTGTGAAGTGTGTGGACTCTACATCACACAGGGTCATAAACATTCGGAAACACCACTGGCACATGCCTTTGCTGTCGGCCACAGCTGTGGGGGCTTTTCCTGCTGAAAAGCATTAAAAATGTACTTTCACAAGTACTGTGCCCTGAGAGCTGAAATTAAAGGTAAACAGGGTACAATCCTTGTCCTCATGAAACTTAAAATCTGTAGTCTGTCTGTGAAAAACTGTCCTACATTTCAGCCAGGAGTAGACTTGACTTTACAGCGTTCACATGGACACAAACATACACTTGAGTGCCCCCCATTTTTATTTCAGGAGTTTAAATAAATTTACTGCCAAGTTATTTAAATATCTGAAAAAAGTCCTACTTTTGGTGTATGCTCAATGAAAATCATTGAGTATATTTTTTATTATACATTGATAGAATTTTCTTTAGTCATTGAAAAGGTGTTTTCCTCAGAGTTCTACCTCTAAAGAAAATTATGTTTGTTTTTGTTTCAAAGGTTATGCAAAGAATTTGAGTACTTCATTACCACAAGTACTTTTTTAGTGTTGAACTAAATTTCGACTTTTTATTGAACATTGCTTGCTCTCAGTTTCGTTCTGGGCCATTTAAGATTCTACTGCAGACATCATATTCCTTTTCCCTCAGTACTTCAGTGTGTATTTCCTCAAGATGAGCCATGTTGATAAAGAAGGAACCACATTTGTAGAGTAGGAAGGACTTACATAGATGTCATAGAATGCCAATCACACGCACAAGAATTTATTAACAGCTACAGGACTATATTTAAAACATTTGTTGGATGTGTGCCATATACACAGCGTTGGCCACTTAAGAATAGTGGAAAAATAAAAAGTCTTACAATCTTTCAGATCATAAGATGTAAGGTAGCCTCACAAACTGGGTAAAATGTAGAGTAGTACTCACCAATCACCGAGTAAGTAACACAGGCTCAGACAAGCATTAAATAACCTGAGGAGGGAGCGCACAAGAAAGAGTCCTGGGGACAGTCGCGAAAGAGGCGAGGGTGCTCGGAGCTCAGATGACGATGACGTCGCTTTTGCAGGCTGGAAAGAGAAGTCATTCTTAAGATGTATAGATATGAACACGGGAATTACAGCGGTGTTGTTTTAAAGGATCCTGAGAAGATTGGTACCTTTGGAGAGGAATTTCAAGAAATAGGAGATCATGTGAAGTGTTGATATTTGGAACCCACTGAAATTTCAGTTAGAGCAAAACAGAAGCTTTTTGGGCAAGCAATATAGTCTGTCCTAGGGAAGGAAGGAGCAGTACAGGTGTCAGGGCAGAATGGCTCAGCCAGAGTGCTAGTAAGAAGATGCGTGATTCCAGAGGGAATTTTTTAAGATTTGGTACCTACAAGTAGGAAGTAAAGGTTGAGGCTGATACCTGGGTATTTGAGGAATGGAGATGTTTGCAGTGAATACCTGTTTGGAAGTGTTTGATTTGCTGTGAAGGTATAACCTCTCAAGAGTTAGCAGTTAGAAATATGAAGGTGTCAGGATTGAAGATGAAAGTAAATGTTTTCAGGTCAAGAGCCTGAGAGACAGTGAGATTGATACGAAAAATAAAACAGAATGCCACAGGATCTTTGGAGAGAGGTTGAGGACTAAACCTTCATTTCACTGAGTGGAAATTAAGAATATAGAAATGGGAAGCTTTGAAGTGATGAAATACAACCAGGATGATTTTCTGTGCATAAGTCCTAGAGGACAGACTTGTTAGTACTGTGTGATAGAGGAAATAAGTAAGTGCTTCGCGGCCCAGAGTCTGTAGTAGTTTCCTCTGTTTCTTGGTGTTCGTCAGACTAGCAGCCTGTGTATGTCATGTAAGCACACAGGCACTCAGGATCCAGTAAGTTCCTGAAAGGTAGTGACCACCTTTTAATTCCTCGAGATTCGAATATGCCTGTGTTTAACAAATGTCATTCTGGTCTGAAAAGTCTTTCCAGGTATTTGTTAATAATGGGATTCTCTCACCAGTCCTAGAGAACGCAGAGTTAGGTTTACGTCATCTTTACATGGATACGTTAGCATAAGAACCACATTTGTCCCCAGCGCCCTTGTTTACTCATGCTGTCTTACTGCCCAACCCAGGTCTGAGGAACATCTTACCTATTACAACAGCAAAGGTGCCAATTGTGAAATTCTTCCATTTGAGAAGTGGTCTGGAAGTGGACATCAGTTTGTATAACACATTGGTAAGTTGTTCTGCAGGCTTTTTCTTTAGGGGTATTAAGAGAAATGAATGTATCTTAAGAACTCTCAAGTTAAATAAGCCATTCACGTCTCGTTCATTCTTTCAAAAATTATTTAGGAACAGGGTATGGTGGTACACACCAGGAATTCCAGCACTCTAGGAGGCTGAGGCAGGAGGACCACAAGTTCCAGCCAGTCTGGAATTTAGAACTTAGCAAGACCCTGTCTCAAAAATTTTTTAAAAAGGCTGGGAATGTAAGTCCATGTAAAGACCCTGGGTCCAATCCTGAGTACTGTTTTTAAAAAAAAGGTTTGTTCATGATTACTTCCTGTGTCCTTGCAGTGTTCAAGCCTGAGAATGTAGCGGGGTTCAGTTAGGATTCCTAGTCACTTAAGTGAAGACCGGGTGGCAGGCTTGTGCCTGCCTGGGAGTTTGCTGGGATGTGGGGGTGGGATGTCTTTTTGGAGACTGCCTTCCAGATGTACTCTGGTGCCTCCGCCTCTCTTTTGGGCTGACTGACACGCAGTTTGCTTCAGGGCTTGTGGAACTTCCCTGGTCCCCGGGGGCATTTGGTTAAGATATGCCACGAAGGAAGGAGAGGGGGTCTCACATCCCCTTAATGGGCACTGATTATGTTAGTAGCTCTTATTTTCTAGATATCAGGTAAGAACATACCAAGATAATGGAAGTCATAAGGTTAGGTATTACAGTTCTTCATTATTATCTGGCAGATTACCAAGGCTTGTCTTTGGAAAGAGAAGTTGATCCCGGTATTTTCTAAGAATATGTCAGTGTAGACCTTTCAAGAATATCCCAGTTTAATTGTTTTCTATCTGATAGTCTCAAAGTGTGATTTCTCTTTTAATAGGCCCTTCATAACACAAGACTTTTGTCTGCTTATTCAGCCATTGACCTCAGGGTGAAATACTTATGTTATACGATGAAAGTATTTACAAAGGTGAGTGTGCTTGTGATTTATCAGGACGTTTTTTCATTACAGCTTCAAATCTTGTTAAAAACATAATTCATGCATTTTTTTATGAAAAATCAAAACTCTTCTTGCGTTTGGGAAGTATTACATACAAGATAAAATTTTATTGTCTTAAATGTTACCTGATAATCTGATGTTACTCATGACTGACAGGCACTCCTTCGTTGGGTTCAGTGTGGTTGGTTGGTTTTGTTGGCACATTTTAACCTGTGAAAATGGGATTTTTTTTTTTTTTATGAGTTCCTCAAATAAGCCTTCACTTCTAGTGATAGTAGGTTGGCTACAAATTCAGCAGGAAACACTGCTGATCTTTCCTTTGCTGTCTTCTTTTCCTCTAGATGTGTGATATTGGCGATGCGTCTAGGGGCAGCTTATCATCATACGCATACACCCTCATGGTGCTGTATTTCCTCCAGCAGCGGAGTCCACCAGTCATTCCTGTCCTGCAAGAGGTATTCATAGAAGAAATTGTTTCTCCTGGCTATTCTCTGAGCCCTCTTCTTCCTCTACATTTCTGTGGTTCTGTAGTTAAACTTTTCATTGTTTTCCTAGTTTTTGTATCAATGCTTAAGCTTATAATCCTTACTAATAGTTTAAAAATTAATTTCAGATATACAAAGGTGAAAAGAAACCTGAAATATTTGTTGATGGCTGGAATATTTATTTTTTTGATCAAATAGATGAACTGGTACGTATTTTAAGAGTAAAGGTTTTTCTACATAATTACCTAAATTAACTATATTATGCTTCAGTGTAGATGATCAATAATGATATTTTTACTTAACTATATTTGTTTATATTATAATAATAAAAGGCCAGGTGAGTTTCTTTCATGCCTAGTGGGTCCATTGGTCAGGTAACTATTCCAAAGGAGCAAGTGTTTACTCCAATTTTGGAAAGCCTTGGATCGAGCTCTAGAACCCCAGTAACCCAGGCATCAAGGCTTTTAGAATTTATTTCCAGATTCTCCCACTAACCCTCTGAGCTCTTCAGCTCCCCCGATCTCCAAGTTATGCAGTAGAGATTAATAAACTCTTATCTGTGGTGTTTCAAAATGTGAAAATAAAGTCGTATAATTATGCTTTTACATATTTAAACTCTAATTGATTAGAAGTAAGCACAAGTTTACTCCCCAAAATAGAAATGAATATCAGTATTAACACTTTACTCTAAAGTGTAATATCCTTGTTCCCTTCTGTTTCTAGCCTATCTATTGGCCAGAATATGGGAAAAATACAGAATCTGTTGGGCAGCTATGGCTGGGACTTCTTCGTTTCTACACAGAGGAATTTGACTTTAAAGAACATGTTATTAGCATCAGGAGAAAAAGTCTACTAACAACTTTTAAGAAACAGTGGACCTCAAAATACATTGTTATTGAAGGTACTGGTAAAATCAAACTTAAAATTGAGTAGAAGATTTACGCTCTAGGAGTATTATTCTTCCTTCTCACACAGTTGCCCTGGGGCAGCTGTAAGCTGCTGTTGTCCATACCAGCCTGACTTGTCTGTTTCCAGCCTAAGACTGATGCCCTCTTGTGGGCCCTCTTCAAGTCTAAAAGTCTTTGTTCTCCTTAACAGATCTTTCACTCTTGGGGGTGCATACGGGAAGGGGGAGCTGTGAGATGAGGCAGCATCAAGATAGTAGGACCCCTTTACTTAATCCTTAGGCCTAAGCTACCTGTCCATAAGGTCCCACCCATAATCTTACCCTCCACCAAGAACAGGGAGAAGTCATGGTCAGAAGAAAGCCAAGGTTAAGGTGATAGACCAGCCAGGGAGCCAGTCAGATTCCAGGAGCTAGCCTGGGACAAGGATCTCAATAAAAGGAGCTGCAGACAAGAATCCTCGAGTGTATCCCTTTTGAATACACCCTAGTCGCCCAGAGTAGCTATTGGCCATGTATCTCTTTCTTCTCCCTTCCCCTCTTTAAATAACTTAACTTATTTAAGGAAATAAAAAACGATAGTGATCCTTGTAAAATAAAACCTCTCTTAACTGAAGGTTGGAGAACACCATCAAGGGTGAATATTCAAAGATCTTTATTTGCTCTTGATAAAGGAATTTACCTATAAATATTATATGAAAATGTCATAGTTATTGACACCAAAAGAAAATGGCTTTATCTTTTCCACTGAATGCAGGGATCCATTGGAGTGATTAATGTGTACATTTGATTGTTTATTTCAGCTTTGGGGTTTTAATTTTGACAAAATGGAGTTTAAAATACTCTAAAATGAGCTGAGACATGGCTCAGGTAATATTTGGTTGATTTTGATAGGAACTTTATTCTTTTATTTTTTAAATATACAGATATCACCTAACTGGTATGGGTTGTTCTAAGTTACGTAATTACTTCTGCCTTTTGGCAGTATTAAAGTGTAATCCTGTGAGCGTTTGTAAAATAAAACTCAGATCACGGTAGGTTATAGTTAGAGTTTAACATTTTAGAATCTTGCGTCAAATAAAGAAGTTCATTTCTTTACTTTGTCATAATGGATTCTTGTGGTCTGCCATAAATTTACTAATGTTTTGTTTTTAATTTTTGAAACTTTATCTTTTGCTTTTAATTTTTATGTTACTTTCAGATGAGCTGTTAATAATGGGCTAAACTAGAAAGAAAACTTCATTCACAATTATATAACCAGTTATTCAAGAGCTGAAAATTTTAATTATAGTAGTAGTAGTGCTTTTAACTGCACAACATCTAATATTTTAATACTGTCTCCACTTCATCAAGCAAACAACTTAAAATACATCCACATAAACCAACAAGAATCACCAACAGACACAGGACCCTACTGAACAAGAAGATAACCTTCTTACAGCAGTTATTGTCACCCAGTTAGACCATGGAAAGGGCCCTGTTAGTCTGTCCGTTAGAAGTCAGTTGCTGTTGATTAGACGCGTGACTGACCGAGCAGCGTGCCACTTTGTACCTCTTGACTCCTTCGGTATACACGGTGTACAGGCAGTCGACCATTTTCTCAGTGATGAGATTCCCCAGAAAGGATTAGCTCATTGTTTTCCCTTTGCCTTCTTAGTTATCATTTTTGGCATATGAAAAAAAAAGTTAAATATCAACACATGATGTCTAAATTATGAATCGTCACATGCAAATACTAAATCATCTTTAAATTGTATTTAGATCTACAAATAGTGCTTATACTCCCATTTACTTCAGACCTCACGTATGTATCTCTGCCCTGTGCATGCTTTTCATCATTCCTACCTCTTTTTGGGTCACTTAACAAATGCCATTCCAAAGCACATGATCTAAGATGTTGGAGGTGCAGACATTTAAGATTATAGGCATTCTTTAAGAAGTTTGCTGGAAACTGTTCTGAGATCCAAGTCATCCTTGGCATGCCATTGGAATGGATGTATTCTTCTGTGTGTTTTCATCTGATAAGGATCTGTGATCATGATAATCCTTAAAAGACAAAACATTCAGTGCTACAGTGGTTTTAAATATATTTGTAACTTCTGTATGAATCCAAAAGTGACATCATTTGGTAACATAAGGTCACTGTGTCTTCCCCAGATGTTTTTTCCAAAATTAGACAATCCGTCATAATATGAAGGATTTTATAAGGAATAAAATATGAAGTAACACACTTTTCTGATGAACACTTTAGAAAAGAAAAAAAATGACCTTACGCTGTGTCGGACTATTTATTACTTGCCTGTATTATGGGTTTTATGCTCATTTTATTTTTTATTTTTTTATTTTTTTTGGTGGCACTGGGGATCAAACTCACAACCTCGAGCCTGGCAGACAGGCACTTAAGCCACTGAGCCAAACTCCCAGTCCTAGCTTTTTGAGGCAGGGTGGCACTATGTAGTTCAGGCTGGCTTTGCGCTCGCATTGTGGCCCAGGCCGGCCTCGAACTCACAACGCTCCTCCTACCTCAGCCTCCCGAGTGCTGGGATTAAAGGCGTATGCCGCCACACCCAGCTTTTATGCTCATTTTAAAGGTAGTCATTTATGGCCTGAGCTACACAGTGCGACCCTGCCTTAAAAACTAGGGCCTGAGCCAGGCGTGGTGGCGCATGCCTTTAATCCCAGCACTTGGGAGGCTGAGGTAGGAGGAGCGTTGTGAGTTTGAGGCCGGCTTGGGCTACCATGCGAGCGCAAGGCCGGTCTGAGCTACATAGTGTGACCCTGCCTCAAAAAACTAGGGCCAGGAGTTTGGCTCAGTGACTTAAGCGCCTGTCTGGCAAGTGCAAGGTTGTGAGTTCGATCCCCAGTGCCGCAAAAAAAAAAAAAAAACTGGGGCTGGGACTTTGGTTCAGTGGCTTAAGCACCTGTCTAGCAGGCGCGAGGTTGTGAGTTCAATCGCCAGTGCCGCAAAATAAATAAATAAAAAATAAAGGTAGTCATTTATTACTTTTACTAATAATAAAGTAAGTTATATCTTTTTTCTGTTTTCTTTTTTGTTTGTTTGTTTGTTTGTTTGTTTTTGTTTTTGGTTTTTTTTTTTTTTTTGTACCAGGAATCAAATTCAGGACCTTGCACTTGCTAGGCAGGCTCTTAAAGCCAGCTATATTCCCAGCCTGGTTATGTTTTCTTGTTATAGACCTCACTTATTAGATGAATAGTGACATTTCTTGTTTGATTATCTTATTGCTCCCTCTAATTTTCTTAGATCCCTTTGACTTGAATCATAATCTTGGAGCTGGATTATCAAGGAAAAGTAAGTTATTTTATTGGCAAATTTTAATGCAGGCTTCTTTCCTTTTAATCCATTTTATTTGAGATCTGACTCTTTTCTCCTTAGTGACAAATTTTATAATGAAAGCCTTTATCAATGGTAGAAGAGTATTTGGCATTCCAGTCAAAGGATTTCCAAAAGACTACCCCTCAAAAATGGTAAGTGTCTGTTGGAAACGCCAGAAAACAATTTCAAAAGCACATAATTTGGACACATTTTAAGCACCTAGCTGGGACACATACTTCAGTAGTAAGTACTCTGGAATTCTGGTGAATGATTAGAATATAAAGTCATCCCTGGAGACCTTTGTGCTTAGAGAGAAATAGGAAGAAGTGGAGTTTGGGTGAGGGAATTAATGTTGCTTTCACTCTTTTTCCTTGATAGCACATACCAGGTCCTAAAGCAACTTTGAAGATGAAAGAGAAAAACCACCTCCCTAGTACCTGAAAAGATGACTTTTTTTTTTTTTTTTTGCGGCACCGGGGGTTGAACTCACAACCTCACGCCTACCAGACAGGCACTTAAGTCACTGAGCCAAACTACCGGCCCTGGTTTTTTGAGGCAGAGTCGTACTGTGTAGCTCAGGCCTGCCTTGCACTCACGTTGTAGCCCAAGCCGGCCTCGAACTCGCTCCTCCTACCTCAGCCTCCTGAGTGCTGGGATTAAAGGCGTGCACCACTACGCCCTGCGAAAAGATGAATTTAAGTGTGCTGTGTTTTTTGTTTTCCCTTTGATGCCCGCTGTTGCTGGTGGTCTGTGCCAGCCTGCATAGGCGGCACTGCTGTTGTGCCAGCCCCGTGCAGGCCCGGTGTGTGCCTATCAGGACACCTCACCCTCTGGAAGCTCAGCTTTGTGCCCTGCTTGCAAAAGCAGTGTACAGATGTGGCTGGCAGCCCCAGCGCGGCCTGTGCTGGAGCGCAGTTCTCTGTAGCTGAGCACACAGCATAACCCCTGATGCGCAAACACACACACCCCAAGTGGACGTTCAGAGGTGGCAGCCCCACTCAAGAATTTTTCCTTAGAAGCTAACTAATAGTTGTTCGAGAAAACCCCACAACTTCACAGAAACCACAGATATCTTCCACAAGTGCTTTTTTGGCCAGAGATTTACAAGTAGCCAGTCTAAGGGTGTTACTCAGTTCTCCGTGCTGCCGATTGGCTGCTGCCCTGTAGCCCATCTCGCACACACACCAGCATTCACTCGCGCATCACGGCAGGTTGTCGTGCCATGTGTAGCTATCTCAAAGTGTTCTCAGTTTTGTTCTTAAAACCCTAAGATGCCACCAAAACAGCCTGCACCTTCTAAGGCTTTATTAATATAGTATTTTATTAAGTTATATAATTGTGGGAGACAAAACATATTTAGGGTTTAAACTATACAAATAGGCATTTTTCTGACTATATTTGAAATTCAAGGTTTTGCACAATTTGCAGGTACTCTAGGAATGTAACCGTTGTGAATTTGGGGGGTCCACTGTAAACAATATTTATTAAAAGTATTGATAATGTCTTTGGGGGGCTGAAGCAGGAGGATCACAGGTTCAAGCCCAGCCTGGGCAGTTTAATGACTTAGTGAGACCCTGTCTCAGAAAATAGAAAACGGTGGGGGTGGGGCATGGCTTAGTGCAAAGGCCCCCCGGGTTCAATCCCCGGTACCACCATCAAAAAGACAATGTGGAGATGCAGGCTCACTCTTCATGTCTGCTTTTCTTTTAAGCACACATTAATAATTCAGGCTTTTATGCATTTCTCTTCTAGGAATACTTTTTTGATCCAGATGTACTGACTGAAGGAGAGCTGGCCCCAAATGATAGATGCTGTCGGATTTGTGGGAAAATTGGACACTTCATGAAGGACTGTCCCATGAGGAGAAAGTAAGCAAATGTTTTAAAACACTGGCTTTTGCTTTTCTTTTTTTAAATATATTTTGTTAAATGTGATTCTGTTGTAACAGAAAATGAACTTACATGAAATCCAGCAGTTTTCAGATAAATTTAAGATTTTTTTAAAAATGAAAATAAATGATTAAAGCATAGCTTTCGGTGCAGATGACTAAGTCTGAGCCAGGTGTGCAGACGACAGTCTTCCACGCCCGGTGCTCCTTCCTGATTCTGGCCATGGCCTTCCTCCTTCATTCACCTCTCTAGCAGGGGTGGAGAGGAAGGAGCAAAATGAGGCTCTTTCCCTGACGACCGGGAGAACTTCAGGGAGATTTCAGTCAGTCAGTAGTGAAATGGGACCCCTCAGGATCTCACCTGCATTTCTCTTGTACAGTAGCCTAGGAGTATGGGGCCCTCTATTTATGTCTATACTCCTTAACTCATACTGATTGCTCCAAGAAGGTGAATGGACTTTGTCCTGGTGACGTTTGTAGACGGGCAAAAGAAACACTTTTGGTGGCTCACTTGGGACATACTGTTGTTTCGGGTGGTAGTGGTGGTTTGGTTTTTATGGTACCAGAGGTTAAACTCAGGGCCTTCATGCTGAGCTACATTCTCAAACCTTTTTTGTTTGTTTTGTTTGTTTTTGTTTTGTTTTGGTTTTTGATTTTGGGGGTTTTTTAGTACTGGAAATCAAACTCAGGACCTTGCACTTGCCAAGCAGGTGCTGTGCCACTGAGCTATATCCTTGGTCCCCAGACCTTGTTTTTTAAATGTTTTATCTTGAGACAGGGTCTCACTAGCCTCCCACAGTGCTACAATTGTAGGCATGAATGGTGGTACTGTATTTTTAACTTACTCTTTTTTGTTTGTGGTTTGGTTTGATTTGGTTTGGTTTCTGCAGTGCTGAGGATTAAATCAAAGACCTTACATATGCTAGGCAGGTGCTCTACTACCAATCTGCATCCCAGCCCCTGGTCAACAACATACTTATTTAAAAATATGCTACTCAAAATAAATTGCTGTGTGGAATTTGAGTAGCTCCTTCTTAGTATTTTTTTTAAATTATTATTCAGTTAACAATGATCGTGTGGGGCAAGAAATTTGACATTTTAAGATGTTAAATGTTATTACTGTCATTCTCTTATGAATTTAAGATTCTACCTCAAATTTTTGCTGTTTAGCAAAGAATATTAATGCATTCTCTTTTCTGTTCAAGAAATCATCCCATAGAAAATTTGACTTTTATTACATCAGTATCAAAGTAGGCATTAAAGAGATTTGCTCATTGCAAAGGTGGTTTTACAGCACTGAAGCAATTTTTTAAAAATTAAAAAGAAAAGACTCCATCCTTCAGCTCTGAATTACAGTCAGCCCCCTCTGTGTCCATGGGTTCCCCAAATATTTACGGATCAAAAATATTTGGGAAAAAAAATACTGCATCTTCACTGAATGCATGCAAGCTTCTTCTCACTGCTTCCTACACAGGATAGTGTGTCAGCCATTTCCTTAGAATTTCTATTGTATTAGGTATTGTAAGTACCTAGAGATAATTTGAAGTATACAAGAAGGGGTGAGTAGGTTCTACAAATACCACATCATTCTGTTTAGGGACTTGTGTGTCTGTGGGCCCTGGAACCAACCTCCGTGGATACTAAGAGATGACTATAGTTTCTGAATAGAGATGTATTTAAGTCTGTTCACTTCTTGCTTTTCATGTTGATGCCGTTTGTTCACAACTTAGCTCCTAAAACTGGTGATTTATTTTGTTAGGTTTCTGTTTGGATTCTATCCGAGCAGATTCTTCCCTACCAGTATTGTCTTTGACAGGGTAAGGAGACGGCGAAATCAGGAAGACACTCTGTACCAAAGGTATCCTGAGAACAAAGACAAAAAAAGCAAAGAGGAAAAAGAAATTCCAAACAAGCACGCGGAAAGGGAGGGGTCAACAAGAGAAGACAGGCCCGCGCCGTGCGCGGCTCAGAAAGCAAAGACGGCGAGGGTGGCCTCAGAGCCCGGCCGGGAGAAGCTGCTCCGGCCGCCTGTGGAGCGCTGGAAGCGGCAGGACAGCACGGACTTCAGAGAGAAGCGCTGCTTCATCTGTGGAAGGGAAGGGCACATTAGGAAAGAGTGTCCGCAGTTTAAAGGCTCTCCAGGTATGGACACAGAGCGCACCTTGACCTTTGCACTGACGTCTCAAAGAAAATTTTGCTAGAGTTTTTCCTATTTTAGTTATATGTATTTCTTTAAGAAATATATTTATAGTCATATGAAAGCCTATTTGTTCCCAGTGTCTGTAAATGTTGCCTCACTAACTAGGAAAAAAGCTCCAGTTTGAACTTTATTTCTTAGTATGTGCACTCCGGAAGTCAAAGCACTATCAGGACACCACACTGTGTTCCGGCTGGCCACTGTGTCTTGTCCATAGACGGACAGGCACGCACATTGGAGAGGGAACAGAAAACTCGGCCTGTAATCCCAGCACTCTGGGAGGCCGAGGCAAGAGGACCAAAAGCTCTGGCCAGCGTGGGCTACATAGCAAGATGCTGTCTCCAAAAAAGGAACAGAAGAAAATATGCTCTGCAGTGAATTAACAGTGATTATATCTGCAGAGAGGAACTGTGGAGGATTTTATCTTTATGTCTTAATAACTTTATTTAATTGAGCATGATTATTTAGAAAATAAGAAATTTACTATCATCAGTAGTTTAAAAGCATCCACAAATCTGAGCCAGATATGGTTGACATGGCTGTATTCCCAGCTATTTAAGAGGCTGAGGCAGGATGATTATTTGAGTCTGAGTCCTAGGGCCGTCTGGGCAGCATAAGAAGACCCTGTCTCCCAAAAAGAGTCTTCCATAAATCTCGCCCCTTTGATTGCTAGGTGGGAAGCGGCCACATTTCACTAAATATTGAAAGTACCCATTGGAGGCCTTTTTTTTTGGAACTAAGGATTAAGCCCAGGGGCGCACTGTACATGAGCTACATTCCCTAACCGGGCGTTGGTTTCTTTGGAGATAGTGTTGCATGAAGTTGTTTAGGCTGGATTCTGAGTTGCACTCCTCCTGCTTCAGCCTCCTGAGTAGCTGGTCACAGGCATGCAGCGCCCCGCCCCCTTGGGGCACCTTTTCACACACTATTAGACCCAGGGAACTTACAATTCAGATGCAAGTTAGCACTCACAAAGCAATGTTTATACTCTCACTTTACTTCTGAGAACACACCTGGGCCGGTGACGAAATTTGAGAAGCATAAAAAAAAAACCCTGGGGAATGTGTGTTTTTAATTAATGTAATTAACTCGCGCCATCCTGAATTGCATATGGTGTCGGGCAACATTACAGTCAAAGCTGATTTACGATTTCCTGGAAATACTCCAGTGTTGGAAGTTTTTGGAACTTCTCTTCCATTTTATTATATCATGTTCATCAATATATCATAAAAGTTCTTGGATCGTTCATCTTCGTTTTTTTAAAGGAACTTTATGCGGAAAGAAATTCATTTTAAAATATTTTAACTAGTTTTTAAATGGGGCTGAGATGTTTATATTTATAGCTTTGGTTAGTTCACATGGCCAGATTAGTCTTGCCACTCTTCTGTAGAGCTCCAAAGTTTGCCCTGACCAGGACTTAAGGCAGAATAATGTGGTTTTCTTTTTAGGAACACTTGCTAACACTTATGAAGCATTTACTGTGGGTAATTTTATTTAACTGCCACAACAACCCCATTAAATTTGGTAAAGTTAATAACCTCAATTTGTAGGTAAGGTAGCTGTAAATAGTAGCAATAACATTTAATATATATTTTAACCAAAACAGTAGGCTACCCACTACCAGAACTCAAGGTTCATGTTTAGTACATTATCATCATGTTCCTCTTCAGGACAGCAAAATGGTGAATTTATCCCCAGCTTTAATGGGTTTCTTCTTCCTAGCAGTAATTTTTATATTGTTTACTACTGCGGGTCTCAAAACAATAAAGCAGTGATTCTGGCAGTGGTGGAGTTAGCAAACCTGACCCGCGCTCTTCCAGACGTACATGCATGTATTAACGTGAGCATTTGTCCCAGGGTCTGTGTAGATGAGGGAGGGTTGGGACCAGAAATGGTGTTTCCTTTGGTAGCCATTAAAAAGAATCAGCTTCTTCTGTCTAAAGACTGTTGTACTGCGTGACATTTCTTCAGTCGCACTAGTGTTCTGTCCACACAACGCACTGCGCAGAGCTTGTGTCCCATCAACAGAAAACCTGTGCAGGAGTTTGAAATCAAGGCCACGGCTTTCAGTCGAAAGTCAGAACAAACATGCTCTTTCTTTTTTCAGGTGTGTCTAAGTCAGATTGTGGGTTTGGATCCCCTTCTTCACCCAGCCCTCTGAGACCTGCGGGTCCGTTCGCTCAGGTAAACCCAGCTCGGCCGCGAGGCGGGTGCTGCTCCGTGCTGCGCCTTCGCCGCACGCTTCCCGCACTTGCCGAGCGCTCCCGGGTCTGCTGCGCGCGCCCTCCGCGGACTCGGGGCTCGCTGGCCCAGCCCTGCACTGTGCGCATGCGTGCAGCACGGGGTGCGGGCCCCGCTGAAGTGGTGTTGCGCGCTTGCCTGTCTTGCAGGTTGCCTTAAAGAATTCTGCCTTCCACACATCTCATTTCAGCCCTCTTTGCATATGGTTTCAGTCTGCTGTAGATGCACTTTCCCTTTCCATTTTGTAAATCATTCTGTTTCATTTTTTAGGCAGTGATTTTACATGAAGACAGAAAGAAACAAAAAACAGCAATATTTTTGAGTCCCCAGTCAGGTATGTGGCTGGCTTTTTTTTTTTGTTTTTTTAATGTGTATTACTTACTGCATTCTTTACCACATGCCTTTTGAGATTCTTTGACTAACGGATTTTAACAGAGATTAGACATCAGAATTCCCTGGGGTTACTTTAAAAAATACACTTACCCTGTTTTCTTTCCCTTAATCTGATTCTTCGGTGGGTAAGCATGTGCCTGTACCCCTCTTCAGGACTCCAGGTTATTCTCACACTGCCCCTGAGTAAGAACCGTGACCTTCAGTCATTTCCCGCAGGCTTTGGTTTCTGCTTTGAAGTTGCTGTTGTCTTCCCAGCAGCATGTGCTCCTGGTGGGGTGGCCCTGTGCACCAGCCAAGGGAAGGTGCTCTTTACCTCGGGCCGTGGCAGCCACTCAGCCTGGGTGAATACTTTAGGAACCCGCTCCCTCCGAGACGGCAGGGTGCTGGCCTTGACCCCAGCTCTGTCTTGGTGGGCACATAAAGCCCTATCTTTTGTGTACTCCACATTCTTGTCAAAGTAGATAGGCAACAAAGAGTAGTCATAGATGAGCAAAAAGAGAGCATCACCTGATGACAGATGCTGAGAATTACAAAACAGGAAACAGGAAGGAGGATGTTGGGTTTGAGAGGTGGCCTCTGATAAAGTAACACTTCAATGAGGAATCAGTGAAACGGGTCAAGTCCAGGGGACCTTGGAGTCAGCCTGTTAGGTTGGAGCTCAGATCACCTCTGTCCTAAGTCTGCGAAGCCTGCGATGGTGGAGCGAGGAGGGGAGAGTGCAGAGTCAGCATCCTCGGTGGTGGAGGACTGCAGTACTCTTCTCTGAGTGAGATGAGAAGCCGTTTGGGGGTTTTGACCCAAGGAACACTATTACCAGAAAGCAGTGTTTAAAAAGTTTCTGCGACTCACGGTGCAGGGGCACTAGGGTAGAAACTGAGGAAACCCACAGGTGGACACAGCTGTAGCTCACGAGGTTTAGACTTGGAAATGAAGAAGGAAGTGAGGACCAGGACGGATCAAGTCCCAGGTGTTCTGAAGGCAGCACTGAGGCGATTTACTGATGGATTGGGTGGTTGCAGGGCAGAGTGAGTCAGACGGCACTGCAGTTTTTGGCCTAGAAAAATGGACATTCAATTTATCATACAGGGAAGACTCGGGCAAGAGAAGATTTGGAGGAAGAAATAGAGGGACATGTAAGTGTAAGAGCACTGTGAGGTGCCGGGCCTGGTGTTCAGAGAAGAGGGCCAGGCCAGACGGGACTGTGCAGTTCCAGCCCCAAGTCTGAATGAACGAGGTCACCTGGAGAAGACAAGCACATCAGAGCCTCAGGAAGTAAAGGAAGCAGAACGAGAAAGTGGCCAGCAAAGGAGGGAACGGAGCTGGGGCTCACCGCTGGGTCTGCACGGGAAAGGTGCATCCGAGAGGGGGCCCCCCCCCGGGCCAGTGCTGCCCGAGCTCTGGGACCGGCCTCCCTGCCACGCCACCAGTGACTTTGAAGAGATCCGCGTCTCCGGAGGCGAGGAGACCAAACCTGGCTTGCAGGGGGCCCAGCTCCCCAGGATTGTGAAGTGGTACAGAAAGGGTGCTTCTGCATCCTGAAGGGAAGAGAAGAGCAACATGAGAAGGAAAAGCAAAATAGCTGTGCCTTGTTAGAAACTTCTGGGGCATTTTTTATTGTTTGAAATTCTAAAACTTCATTGGTGTAACCTGACATTTGTGTGTGTTACTGTAGAACGACTCACACAGTGGCCCCTGCGGGTTCGCTGCTAACTTGGTCAGCACAGTCTGAAAGCCCGGTGCAGGACAGCAAGGTGCTTTGGGAGAGAACATCTGCCATGTGCAGCCTCTGTTACAGTGGGTTGTTACAGCGGTACTTGTTTTTAGTTCATCTGTTCTGATGCCTTGGGATCAGTGCTGCCTGTGGTTTCAGGTCTCCTCCTGGACACACACCCCAGGGAGAAGGGGCCTCTGTTTTCTGGTTGAGCTCTGATTGTGATGCACCATCGCATCGTATTGCCAGGGCAGAGCTGGAGAAATGCCAGTGTTCCTAACAGTCTCCTGGTTCTTTGCGCTGGTGTCGGCCTTGGAGGAATAGTCACTGCGGGCACGAGGCAGGTTCCTGGGTCCCGCGCCCGAGTCCGCCCTGTTTCCCGGCTCCGGCTCACAGGCAGGGCGCTGCGGTCCCCCATTGGAGAGCTGCGCGGGCTCTGCTGTGAATGTCCTTAGCAGGAGGAAACGGTGACAGCGTCATTAACTTACTCGGGTATTCAAGTTTCTGTCAGAGCCTTACGGACTGACATGGAGGGAAACATGAAACATGAGCATTGGCTCTCTTTACAATCAGAATTTTAAAGGAATGGAGAGAGACAAATCTCCACGAGTGTATCAGCCCCTTGGACCCAATAGGGAAGCGGTGGCTCTAGGAGAAGCTTGAGTCTGGGAAGGCTCTGGAGTGTCGGGGCGGGGGGTGTGTCAGACGCGAGCCCAGCAGGCAGAAGGGAGGAGGACACGGGGCCTCCCACTCCCGCAGGCAGGGTGCTGAGTGTGGTGCGGAGAGCGGAGGGTGCGAGGGTGCGAGGGTGCGGGCCTCCGGACGCCACGTGTAGACAAGCCGAAAGAGTGCTGCCTTTCCTGGCTCTTCCTGAGCTGGTGTTTCCGGAGCGTTTCCGGAGGAGAACCGCCAGTTCTTGCTCGGTCAGAACGCTCGCGTTGCTCAGATGAGCTCAGCACTCAGACTTCGCAGGTCGATTTCCAGCTGTGTCAGGAGAAGCGCCCAGTGTCTCCTTCAGGTGCCTCACTTTCCCAGTCTGTCAGAGCGGGAGATGTCACACCCCAGCGCAGGGATGGGGAGACGTGCGTGAAGGGCGCCCAGAGCAGAACCCGCGGAGGGCGCGGGGAGGAAGGCGGGGCAGTGACGAGGGCGCAGGTGTGCTGCTCTTGCAGATATCACCAGCGCTGTCCTGCTGAGGGCGTGGACGGCCTGGGGGGGCGGGGGGGATATTGTGGGTTGTATCTTCGTTTTGAGACAGGGTCTTGCCATGTACTCCAGGCTGTCCTGGAAGACATGGCAATCCTCCTGCCTCAGCCTCCCAAATGCTGGGATTACAGGTCAGTACCATCATATCCAGCTAGATTTTACAGTAATTTTATAAATTACCCAAAAATGGGAGAAAACGACAGATGGTAGATACATACCTAGAAATGGCATTACCAGTGGATAATTTAGAGTTTCTCCTTGATGAAAACCTGTAGATTTATAAACCTTTTGAACAACTGAAAAAGCTTATTAAATTGCTACAGAAGAAAGTTATACTCTATACCAATAAAATAAAAAAGAAAACATAGGTGGTTAAAATCAGTCCTTTCCAGTAAATTAAACTATTCAAGTGACAGCTGTGCTGTCAAAATTTTCCCATATCTTTATGCAGATTATTTTATTATAATTATGAAATGCATCTCAGTTGTAAATAGAATTTCCCTAAAGCTCTGCCCTTCCACAGTCCTAACCGTCCTTGAAAAGTGTGTGTTGATCCTGATAGCGTCTGTCCTCCGCGGGAGCTGTTGACCTTGGGCAGGAGGTTAGCCTCGGTCTGGTCACATCAGTGCTCACGCTCCCTTTCCCAGGGTCCGGAGTCCAGAAGCACCCAGTTAGGTCTGTTCTCCTCTCTCGCCCCTGGCCCTCCCCACGGTGCAGACCAGAGAGTCGGGGGCGGGCCTTTCCGGGGCTCTGCTGGCTGTCACCCTCTCCTCCCCACACGCACGCACACGGGCTTCAGTGTCAGACACGGAGTCTGAAATCCAGCCCACTGTTTACTCATCGGACGGCCTTGTCAGGCCCCCTGAGTCGACACTCGCAGGAGTGTAGTAAAGGTTAGCTTTGCAGAGATGGAGTGCTCGCAGGGCGCCGCACCTGCTGCGGGACTCGGGACATCCTCACCGCCCTTTGTTCTCAGCATCCATCTCTTACAGAGCAAATTCGTAATAGAGATTTTTTTTAACAAAGCATATAGAGATTGCAGTACAAGTTACAAATTAAACTGATCTTTAAATTTGTTACCGTGGCTTACATTTTTCTAGTATGAGAATCGCAGGAAAGTTTTTTTCCTACTCCTTAGCACCCCCTACTTTCTTTATCCCAAAGAAAATTACTTAAAAAATAAAAACAGAACAACTACTTCTGTCTCTTCATATATTCCATTTTTATCCCATAAAAATCATAAAATTCTTTTCTCCCTTGTAATAATGTGTATTTCTACAGCTTTTATCACTAAGCAGAATTTCAAAGCCTATAGCCTATGGTCTTTATGATCATAAATTGAAAACATTAGAAATTGTTTTAGAAAAAAAGTGGGAAAAAAACTCAGAGAATATAGATCATTCTTTTTTTTTTTTTTTTTTTTTTTTTTTTTTTTTTTTTTTTTTTTGCGGCACCAGGGATCGAACTCACAACTTCGCGCCTGCCAGACAGACGCTTAAGCTGCTGAGCCAAACTCCCGGCCCTGGTTTTTTGAGGCAGGGTCGCACTATGTAGCTCAGGCCGGCTTTGCGCTCAAGTTGTAGCCCGAGCCGGCCTCGAACTCACAATGCTCCGCCTACCTCAGCCTCCCGAAGATCATTCTTTCTGATACCCTTGATATTCCTATTGACTAGCCTATCATACTTACCTACCACAAAAAAATTTATATTAATTGAGTTCTAAAACTTTTTATTAAATCTCAAAGTGTAAACACTTCTACGTTGAGTTTTCACAATTATTAAAATACATCATCGATCCAGACGTTACAAATTGTGATTAAAAATACTTTCTTGGCTGGGAATGTAGCTCAGTAGCAGAACATTTTTTTAGCATGCTTAAGGCCCTGTGTTCAATCCCTAGTACTACAGTATAAAATCAGTGTACATTCAGTTACTGAAAATGACTTTCCCTTCAGGCGGTAGATGGCCTGTTTCCCCCAAAAAGTCATGCACTCTCAGATCAGTGTTATTTGCATGAGTGAAAGAGTGCTTTATCATTTCTGTTTCTAATCTGTTTTTACAGTTGGCAAGCATTGAGAAAATGTAATAGTCTTTTTTTTTTTTTTTTTTTTTGCGGCACCGGGGATCGAACTCACAACCTCGCGCCTGCCAGGGCAGGTGGTTAAGCCGCTGAGCCAAACTCCCAGCTGTAATAGTCTTTATAATAACAAATTTAAAGCAATGGAAATGCTTTAAGAGTTTAGAAATGGTCACTATATATTACTATAACAGTGCCACTCAGTTATTTAATTACTTAATGATGTCACCAAAAATCAAATAGCAATATGTAATAAAAAATTACTTGTAATAATCATTAAGTACCACTGTAATTTGGTAAAAGCTAAAAATTACTCTTTTTACTAGCGGCATTCATACCACCACAGATACCAGCATTTCATTTGCCTCCATACACCCTCCTCAGAGGCTTTTTAACACAGGAAGACTATTAAGAATTGTGGGGAGAGCTCTGTACCCCACAGTCCCCAGTTGAGTAGAGTTCAATCACAGTAGGAACAGAATGCACCTGCATCTTTCCAGAGACATTTTCATACTTGTGTCATCAAGAAATCCACATAGGGCCAGGCGCAGTGGCACACGCCTGTAATCCCAGCACTCAGGAGGCTGAGGCAGGAGGATCGTTGCAAGTTCAAGACCAGCCTGGGCAACAAAGTGAACTCAAGGCCAGCCTGAAATGCATAGTGAGACCCTGTCTCAAAAAGCCAAAACAGAACAAAAAAATCCACAGAAATGCCCTACTAGAGACCAGAATGTTTACCACTGGGAAATGCGTCAACTAAGATTTGTATGATAAGAAGATGTATATTCCTTTCTTTTGTAAAGTGAGAGAAGGGGAGTTGGAAAGGAAGAGTGGAGTGATTCTTGAGAACCAAAATATTGACAAAGTTTGTCAGTTTTAAGAAAAAGTACATAGAGAAGTTGAGGTACTGGGGACTGGGATGTAGCTCAGCAGTGGAATACATACTTAGCACACGCAAAGCCTTAGGTTCAATCTCTAGTGCCAAAAAAAGTTGAGCAGCTGGAAACATTCTTACCCACATACCCAGTCAGAAAAGTGGGAAAACACACAAACCCAAGTTTGATGACCATGTTTATACAGCCCTATAATGTGTACATACTTGTTCAGTTATTTTGTGAGGACAAGTCTTCACTAATACATAAAAGGTGAAAAGGTGCATATATTTTGACCATGAAGGCAAAATTGTCAAGTTATGATTGTCTCCTATTCTAGAGAGTCCTTGCCAAGTATGTCCCAAAGCCTGGCTTCCCTGGGATAATCTTTTTGTATTTTCCAGTCAGTTAGAATTTCTGTAATTACCATTGAACTCACATGTTTCACGTTTGTTTATGTTTCTATATATTATATATGTGCATTTTTTGTGTCACAATATTCATCTCTTAATTTTCAGAGCAATCAAATGTATTACAACATTCTTCACCAAGAATACACTCCAAGCCGGGCGCGGTGGCGCACGCCTTTAATCCCAGCACTCGGGAGGCTGAGGTAGGCGGAGCGTTGTGAGTTCGAGGCCGGCTTGGGCTACAACGCTAGCGCAAGGCCGGCCTGAGCTCCACAGTGCGACCCTGCCTCGAAAAACCAGGGCCAGGAGTTTGGCTCAGTGCCTTAAGCGCCTGCCCTGGCAGGCGCAAGGTTGTGAGTTCAATCCCCGGTGCCGCAAAAAAAAAAAAATACACTCCAGTGTCCAGTGTATTCTTTCAACCTCACTGAGACATGTTTGTTTCTAAGTGAGGCTTACAAAATTTTATGAATTTCATATTTTCCCCTGGATTATATAAAATTAGAATTGTTTCATTTCTAATACTTTTGATTTTTTACATGCATTAGCATAGATTACGTTTAAATGATACAATAGTAAAACTGCTAATATTAGTTTTACAAAGTAGTTCATAGTTTAGAAAACACATAAAACAGGTCCAAATAATATAACAGTCACTGTCTTATAAAGAGGTGACAATTTTTTTTTCCTCGTGTCTTTTTAATCTTTGCATCTAAACAAGGATGTCCAGGTCTATTTCCGCAATCAAGTCCCCCTCCACCCTTGAAATATCATTATAAATTTCAATTTTCTTCTGATTTTTTTTTAACTCTTACATGTGTCCTGGGTGAGTTCTTACATATATAAATTATATATTATAAAATACAGTAAGACTGTTCTACAACCTACCTTTTCATGTCTAGTTAACAAAATTTTAATTTTTTTTACATGTTGCTGTAATACAAATTTACTTTTTCTTACAGTATTCCATTCTATAGAAACAGCATATTTTATATTTCCATTACCCAGGACATAAGGATTTAGACTGTATCTCTTTGCTATTACAGACAGTACTGTAGTGAACGTCCTTGTGGAGATTGTATAGGGCTTATATACACCTTACAAGTCAGATAGGTCATGGTGCATGGCTTTTTCAGTTAGCTGCTATGAAATCCCCTAGTGGCAACTCCCGCCAGCAGCTATTTCCTCATATCTTTACAGATGCATGGCTTTTTGTCAGAATTTTAATTATTGACAAATCTGATGTATGAAAACTGCTTTGGTGATGTCTGTATTTTCTTGTCTGGGAATGCTAAGCATGTTTTTACATATACTTGTGCTGTTTTCTCTTTCTCTTCCATATGTTTTTTTTAAATCATTGTCTTAGTTGCTTTTCTCATTGCTGAGACAAAATACCCGCCGAAGTTAAAGGAAGAATGATGAATTTAGCTCATTTTGTAGAGGTTTCAGTCCACAGTTGCCTGGCTATAATACAGAGGGGTAACAGTTCGTGGTGGGCAGAAGGCAGCAAGCAGCAACAGCAGGAGCAAGCCTCCCTTTTTTCTGTCCCTTTATATTCCATCCAGGCTACACCCAGGGTGGGGCTTCCCTTATCCACACTCTTAATGCACCCTCACACCCTAAATCCAGCCATCTCTGAAACACCCCACCTATGACTGCATCAGCCTTTGAGGGACATCTGGGTACAACTCATAACAATCCTAATTATCTGTTGATATTCATCTTTCTATATTGACTTGTAGATCCTTTAGGTACTATGATGTGTTTAAGACATTTCTCTGTCTATGATTTTTATATTCACTACTATTTACTTGGACTTGCTTCCCCTTACATTTACTTCTGTACTTGATTTGAAAATGAGTGAGAACAGATACAGTTTGAGGAAGGAGGACAACTTCCTTCTCCTCTTCAGAAACTACATGTTTTTGTTTTTGTATTTTTGAGACAGGGTGTCACTATGCAGTTTGGGCTGGCCTTGAACTCACTTTGTAGCTCAGGCTGGTCTCAAACTTGCAACGATCCTCCTGCCTCAGCAGAAACTACATTTGACCTAGTACCAGTTACTGAATAATCCATATATCACCCCGTTGGTTTGAAATACAATCATTATATACTAATACCTTGCTATATATAGTCCCTTAAGAATTTTTCAGCTCTTCTGTTTCATTGCTTTATTTGTTCAGACTTCAGGACAAAATGTTACCTTATCCTGTGGTTTAATTAGTAATCTTCATTCTTCTTGTAAATATAATTGATTTTTTCTTTAATATCAGTTACTAATACACTGTCACCATTCACAGCTTCACACCTGCAGAGTAATGATGCAAGTTCTTTGCTTCTGACCAGAGACTTCCTTGCAGTCAGTCCACTCTTGGCTGCGGATGCGGACACTGGTGTGTGTAGAGGACAGCCTTTGAAGGGCCAGGTTCATCTGACGCTCTGCAGCATACTGAACAAGCGCACGTGCAGATGCGCTGAAACCGCTTCAGCAGCTTATCTGCATTTGGAAAGAACTGACCAAGTGTATGCTAATATATCGTGTTCTAGACACTGTTTTAATACAGGCTAATTAGTTCAGAATGAGTGTCCATATCAAGTGTGAAAGCCGTAAGAATTAACCGAAAGAAGTAACATTCTGTCTCTGGCAGCGTGAGGCTGGTTTCATTCATGTTGGGTTTGTTTTCTCCCCACTCCTAGGAAGCCTCTCCAGTAAATCCATGACGCAGGGGAAGGCCTCGGCGAAGAGGAGCCCGCAGGAGTCATGAGGGAAGGAAGACGGCACGCGAGTGACAGGCGTCCTTGTGCGCTCGGAGAACCAGGTTCACTTCACAGGCACGGCGGCGTTGATCAGGCTTCCACTTCAGTCTAGGGAAATGTCAGGTTTTTTTTAATATAATGAAATCGTTAATGAGGAAAAAATTTTAATATAGTCCCATCTGCCACCGATCCCCATAGATGTAAGGATTTTAATAGAAAGCCATGATGTATGTATTTAAGCCAGGTTAAAAGAAAAAGTGGAACTGTGAACCAGTATTCAGTGAATATGGCTTCATGGTTTTTAACTCTTTGAAAGCACACGGGAAATGGTGTGCTGATAAAGCCCAAGTCCATGAACTCCTTCTTTCCTATAAATTCCTTCTTTGTTTTGAAGAGGGGAATCATATTTATTGTTGTTTACTGAGCCCCGGTGTGGAAGGTATCAGATGTGTGTGCTCTGCTGCTGCTGCTGCACGGAGCACTCCCAAGCCTCGTTATCGCCCTCTGTAGAAGCGAGCTCACGGACCGAGTCCTGCCCGCGTGCGCCTTGGTGGGTGCGGACTGAGAGAGAATCGACTTAGGATGTTTTGGCTATGCTCGGAAAAATGAAATCAGGAAAACAAGTGGCCCTGTTCGCCAGTAAAAACATTTTAAAAGAAAAGATGACAAAAGTACTTTTTACTTTTTATGATACTCAGAAGTTAGGGAGGAGAACTTTTAAACCCCCTAAGATCAGAGACTGAGTCCGTCATGAACGTGACTGCTGTCTCTGGGTCTGCCTGGAGCCTCAGAACCGTTTCTCCAACTTCACAAGCTTCTCCAAAGTACTACGTGGTCAAAACTATGCCTCGCTTTATTTATCATTTTGAAATAAAATTTCAACCTGTAATTTTACCCACATTACTTGCTGGTGAAAATGTCCTAAATTTCATTAGGAACATAAGTTCCAGAGGAGGCCAGCTCAGATCTGCCCGTCTGTAATGGGGTGCACACCGAGTCCTCCTGCATTCACACCCCATCACTGGTACCACCCTGTGCCAGGTGCTGGGCACGCACACCCACAGGCTGGGGCTGAGGACTCCAGAGAGGGCTAGTGGAGAAGACAAGACTCAAGAAAATGCCTGTGCGCGCTGCTTTTGCAAAGCTGAGTGAGCCAGGTGTGGTGGTGCACAGGGTAATCCCACAGCTCTGGGAGGCAAAAGCAGAAGGATGACAAATTCAGCCCCATGTTGGGCAACTTGATGATTTAGCAAGACCCTATCTCAAAGTACAAAAGGGTGGAGACTCATTCCAAAGGACTAATCCCTAATACTGTACTGAGAGAAGACGGGAAAAAAACACCTGCTTGAGAACATATTCTAGCGACCGAACAATTGTGTCAAAATTAAGAACTTCAGAATTTGCAAGTTCTGGCAAAGAAAGAAAATGGTTGTTCCTTCCGTGATTTGGACACTTACAACCAGGTAGCCTGGGCCACTCTGTGTGACTGTCCTCTGCTGCTGAGCTGCCCCTTCCGCCTCCTGGCACAGGGGTCACTGGGCGCCCAACTCTTGGCATTTTTTGAAAGGCCTGTTGTGCTCTTCTGTTGTCTTCCAGCATTATCGCAGGAGAGAAGTGGAGCCCAGCCTAATTTGTATTCCCTTGTAGGTTTTATTTTTGTGTTGGGGTGCGCCTGTTTTTGTTTTTTGTTTTTTTTTTTTTAATCCCTATAATTAAGAAAGTTGCCTCAATGTAGAAATGTCTCTCCAGGATTTTTTTTTTTTTTTGAGATGGTGTCTTCTTAGTTTATAGATAACTCTTCTCTTTTCTCAGCCTCCCACCTTCTGTGATCTAAAAAATTTCTTAAGTTTAATCTCCACATGATTGGCCTCTGCTGCTTTCTCACAAATTTTTGTCATTATACTTCCAGTTTTTTTTAACTTAACTCATCCTTCTTTTCCTCATCCTTTAACTTAATTTTCTTTTCTTAGAAAGTTTTTTTATGTCCTGTATTTTAAAAGCTTCCTACATTTACCACAGTAGACTCCACTCAATGTATTTGGGTTGGAAATTCTCGACGTCTTGCGCTACGTCTGTGGGACAGCAAGGAGGAGTGGAGAGCAGTTCTGAGAATGGGTCGCTCTTCTTCCCACGGGTGCTCACCACACCCCTTGTGTGTGCCTGCCGGGGGGAGGCAGCATCTGCTCCTGCACCACCCAGCACTCAGGGCGTCACCTATCTTTCAAGGACAGCTGGCCCATCTGTCCTAACAGGTGCCAGCAGTGCCCCACTACCAAGATTTTCCTTGCCACCTTTTCTCAGAAACCAACATGAATCCTTTCCTTTTGCAGGTGCAGAAGGGGGTGTAGATGCATCCCCAACCCTTTTTATTTTGAGCCTCCTGAGTACCTGAGATTACACATGTGCCACACCCAGCTATAAAACCATTTTTATAGCAGTAATCAAGAGACCTCAGTCTAATCATCAAAATCCTTTGCTTATTGTGGACAGTATTAGCAATGTGTAAGCTTAAAGATGTGTTTAAAGTGTTCTACACATGATCTTAGTCAAAAGGCCAAGAAGCAATTTTAATCGCTCTTAGATAACTCACTTTATCTTTCCCTTTACGATGTGCTTCACAAGCTGGGCATGGTGGCGCACGCCTTTAATCCCAGCACTCGGGAGGCGTGAGTTTGAGGCCAACTTGGGCTATAACGTGAGCACAAGGCCAACCTGAGCTACATAGTACAACCCTGCCTCAAAAAACTAGGGCCGGGAGTTTGATTCAGTGGCTTAAGCGCCTGTCTGGCAGGCACAAAGTTGTGAGTTCGATCCCTGGTGCCACAAAAAAAAAAGATGTGCTTCACATTGTATGAATGCTTTAAAGAAAATAATTTCCCAAATGGAAAGATCCTAGACAGATCAATCAGTGGAGTTTACAGTGTTGTAACGACCCCCCCCCCAAAAAAAAAACCACCCCCACTGAAACTAAAGAAATGCTCATAATGTTTTCTTTGAAACCAGGCATGTTTGCATAAAAGCAGTCACACACTCTTCACCAAGTAGAACTCTAGACTTAGGGAGGGTCCAGCTGTACAAGCCCCATAACCTTAGACAGAAGGCACCTGTCCTATAAAATGGAAATCATACCTGCCCTTCCAGAGTTGTCAAGATCAGCGAGGTCCTACCGGGGAAACACTTCTGGGTGTAAAACTGAAACTAAGGGCCGGGAGTTTGGCTCAGTGGCTTAAGCACCTGCTTGGCAGGCACAAGGTTGTGAGTTCAATCCCTGATACTGACATAAATAAGTAAATAAATAAATAGATAGATCGGAAACTAAATCCTGAAGAACAGTACTGAGCATCACCTTACTCAAGTTAACATATTAGCGGAAACCTAAACATAGTTACAGGTTGCAAACTCCTTCAGCATTTCCCATACTCACTTCATCTCCGTACCATAGGACAGGTGCTTCTCTGAGATAAAGGAACTCACATACATATTTCTTATCTAATGAGAATTCTAACACCAAGTTACTTCACGGTCTGTGCCAGTTTCCAGTGACATTAGCTACACCCGATCCACTGGCAAGTAAGCTTGTAACTTAGTGCTTATGGACAAAATAGCTAATCAAGTGGAAATCTGAACAGTGTGAGTTAAAGATGGGGAAAGGTTTTTAAGTATACACAGGATCCTGAATCAGGAATTTAGCGCTATATTTTTAAAACTTCATCTAATACACTAAACTTTAGATGAAGCACCATTTGTAAAAAGCCATGTTGTTTCTGCCCTACTCAGTTCATGGTTGTGAGGCTGATGGGAGACAGTGTGCTCAGAGATTCTTGTGTTTGTTTCGTGGTACTGGGGACTGAACCCCAGACCGTCACACTGACCTACATCACCAGCCCACCCATCTTTTTTTTTGAGGCAGCGTCTTGCTCAGTTGCCCAGCTGGATTCAGACTTGTAATCTTGCCACATCCCAGTTTGGGAATGCTGGTGCATTCCTGTAACCCTAGCACTCTGAAAGGCCAAGGCAGGAGGATTACAGTTCAAACAGCCTGGGCAACTCAGCAACTACCAAGATCCTGTCTCAGAACATTTTAAAAGGAGATGGACAGAGCTTACCCATGCAGAGGCTCTGGGTTCAATTCTCAGTAATGCACAAAAAAAGTTCCTTTCAAACCTGCAAAGTTCTACACAACTGTACAGCATTCCAATTGAAAAATGATACATGGCATCTTTTATTAATAAATTTTACTTTTTAGAATAGTTTTACGTTCATGGCAAAATGACAGAGAGGTTAAAATTACATGTATTTCCTGCCCTTCCCCCACAAACCTCCCTCATTACCATTGTGCACCACAGTGTCCCATGATAAACCTCCACAGACACGCAACCAGCTCTCAATTGACGGCTACATTGGGGTTCATTTTGTGTCATGCACTGTAAGGGCTCTGACAAATGCATGACAGGTCTATCCATCTTTAGAGTATCACACATAGTTTCACACATGTCATCTTTAGTATCTATGAACAATTAGTGTGTTTATTGAGTATGCTTTGTACCATGCTTTCTTCAAGGGATTTTCATGCGTTAACTCATTTAATCTTCATAGTATCTGCAGAAGCAAAGAAGTAAAATGCCGTAACATTAAAAAGAAGAAAAGCCACACACGATCTTAAAGTGCCTTATCCCAAATCACCCAGCTAATCAAAGATGAGGCCAAGAAAGGAACTCACCACCCTACCACCTCTGAATCCATTTCTTCTGTATGCAGCTGGAGTTCAGGGGGAAACCATGTAACAGGAAGACAGAACTACTTGCCTATTTTGAGCTAGCCCTTCAGACTTCGTAGGCTCTAGAGGTTCAAACACAAACCGGACTCTTAAAAATGCCTATTCGTTCTTTCCAAATCAAAAACAGTGAAAAAGAGCCGGTGTGGTGTCACAAGTCAGCACTCTGGGAGGCTGGGGCTCAAGGATTCCAAGTCCGAACCCAGGCCCTGTTGCTGGCTTCCTGCGAATGGTCGGGTACAGGAATAACAGAACTACACCCCTGAGCAAGCAGGACGAGCTCTCACAACAACAGGTGTAGCGGCTGGTGGGTGCTCTCGGTAACTGACTATTCCCCCAGCAAACAGCCGCTGGATGCCCAATCACCTTTCACGGTGGAGTTAGGTTCACGTTCAGCACCAGAAGCAAAATCGCGTAGGTCACATCCTCGAGCCTGCAGAGAGCACGGCACGCTGGGGATGCCTGTGTCTACTACCACTCGTCCGTAGCCTGCGCTTGTAACGGCCTCGCTGGACCACCAAGGAAGAAGGGAAACGGGTGCAGACGTCTGCACCCCAGACCCGTTCCCCGCCTGAGCTGGGCGGACTTTCTTCCGCACCTCTAAGCCTCGACGGGCTATTCTCCTCGCGGCAAACCTGCGGGAAGCCAAAGGCAAGGCGACGGGGCGCCAGCACTCTCAGCTGGCGGCTGTGTAGCTCTCCGCGCCCGCGCCCGCGCCCACCCGCGTCGTCACAGCAACGACGGTCGCGACGCTCAAGGTTCGCGAGGGACCGTCCGCACCGAGCAGCGAAGCCCCGCCCCGCACGCACGCACGCGGCCCGCCCGGCCCGTCACTCACGCGGCTCGCCCAATGGTGGGGCGGGGCGGGGCCTGGGGCGCGTGCGCCTGTGCTTGTGGCGTCAGTGCGCCCGCCGTGTCCATGGAGAGAGGCTGAGGGTTCTGAGGTCCGGCCCGAGGGAGCCGGGCGCCCGGACGGCGAAGATGTCGGCTTCCTTAGTGCGGGCCACCGTCCGGGCTGTGAGCAAGCGGAAACTACAGCCCACCCGCGCCGCCCTCACGCTGGTGAGTGCACGCGGCGCGCGTGCCGGCCGTGACATTGACCCACGTCCGCCCTCTGCGGGGGAGGTCACGGCGACGGGAGCAGGCCGCGGGCACGTCCGAGCGCGGGACGGAGTCGCCGGCTCCCGCAGGGGCCCTACCGGCCCCTGTAGCCTTGGTAAACAAGCCCCGGGCGGGGCTGCTGGGGTGGGCGACTCGAACTACGTCTCCCGGCAGGCCGTGCGCGCGGGAGCGAGCCGGCAGACGGGAGCTTCCCCGCATCGGGGGCTCGCGGGGCCGCTTCCCTGACTGTTTCTGGGGTCGCCGCGGCGCGGGCGTCTGCGGCTCACGGCCTCCGGCCTCCGGCCTCGCAGGGTCTCCAGAGCAAAGATGCTGCCTGTGCGCTGGGGCAAAGGTCAGGCGCAGAGGGCACCGGCATCCGGCCGGAGTAGGGGCGCCCGGCGCGCGGGCCCTGCTGTGCTGCGCCGCCCTGGCGAGCGAGCCCCGGCCTTTCTCTTTTCTCTTTTTTTGTTTTTAAACGTGGGCTTTAAATTACTAAGTTGGCAAAGGCTGAGCTCGAATTTGGGACTCCCCCGCTTCAGCTTGTGCAGGTTTTTTTTTGGGGGGGGATGTTTTGTTTACACGAGAGAAAATCCACGTAACATAAAATTAACTATTTTAAAGGGCGCTGCTTAGGATCATAATGTTGTGCAATTATTAGCTCTGTGTGGCTCCAACGCATTTTTACCCAAATAAGCAACGTTAGGGTCGGTTTGGTATTCTCACACACACTCAGCCGTGGTGCAGGCGGTCACGTAGACACTGGGAAATCAGACGATTTCAGTTGAAATATGGAGTCCGTTTCATCTAATGCCATAATAAGGCCTGTTGCCAGAAAATTAGTTGACGCAAAATGAAGGAAAATAGGGCAGCAGGGGCCCTTTTGTAGTAGATGAATGTTCTAAGGCCATGGAGGTTATCCTAATTATACGACCTGAACTTTTTGTCGTGTTTTTCCTGTAGTAGCATGCCTGTTTTCGTGTCCTGAAAATACTTAGTGAAATCTAGAATGTGTTTCATTCCAGTCTGAGAAAAAATTATTCAGAATTCAGAAGAATTCTTCAACCAGTAATGGAAGAGCCAGAAAAGCCAAAGGATACAGCAACAGTTTTTTTTTGTGTTTTGTTTTTCCTTCATCATTTGGCATATTAGCTGTGCCTTCAGAACTTCTGAGTCACTCCCTTCCTCTCCATACCTGCTAGTTCAGCAGCATTTATCCAGGCTACCTATATTTCAGGACAAGAAACAAATGACCTACTTACTTCCTTCCCTCCATGGGCACAGCTATAGACAAAGCCTTTACCATTCGAAGGAGGAATAATAATAAACATAGCTCTCATTCCCAGGCCTGGTCGCCATGCTTGTCTCGGTCTGCTTGCTTGGTGTTCTCTAGTAATTGTCAGTCACAAGGGATCCAACTGCATGACTCCGTTATAGAAGTAACTCATTTTGCTTAATGTTAAGGATGGCTTTATAAACTCTGGGAGTTACTTAGGAATTGGCAGAAAAAAAGTATGTTAATGCTGTTTCCCACATGGCCTGTGTTAGTGGACTAGCAGCCTTTTTATCCTAGCATATATATCCTCACCTCAGGATACCTGTGTGGCTTGTATTGCTGTTTGTGCTTTGTTTTCTAGTGTTTCACAAACAGTTTTAATCCACATGTGATATATGAAGTGCAAAAGTTGTGATTTGATCAAAGGCTTAATGAGTGGAAACAGATAACAACAAACAAAGGTAAAAATAATTCAGTAAAACCGCAAGGAAGGAATTTTACTTGGATGTGTAAATCTTTGACTTGAGGAATTTACCATGTTGCGGTATCTCGAAAGTGTTGTACTTGTGGAGTCTACTAGAGGTCAGCAGGAAGCCAAGAAAAGTAATCAAGGACATGAAAACATGATTGGAGGTTATCAGTACCAAATCATCTGCATTAACTGGTCTTAGTCCTGGAGGATGGGTGGGTTATTGGAGGGAGGGGTTTAGGCTGGCAGAGGCTGCTTGCGAAACAGGGCTGGTTCCTTGATTGGATACTTTAAGACTCCAACCCAGTCAACATGAGTAGCCTTGGGCACCTGCAGAAGACATCCTAGGAGGGTTGATCCCCCTTACCACCACCCAGGAACTGACAGATGGAATCCAGTTGGTTGGAGCCAGAGTAAGATTTAGGAAAGCTCAGACACTACTCAGGTGGCAGATACCTATCCTTATTGTCGTCATTGCAGAAAACAGAATTCAACCCTAACTAAAGGTTAGAATGTCTCACATCTGTGTCCAAAGCACATTCAAAGTTCTGTAAGACAATGATGTGCACAGTCAGTAGATTTTTGACATATGAAGAGAAGTTAATTTCCTGTGGACAGATGGTACCTTAGGGCTTGACTTTCTAATAGAACCTGGTAAGAAGGGTTTAATGTTTAATAGGAAACTGTTAATTCGCTGAGCTAGGACCAGAAGTCATTGGAACAGTGACCAAAAAATAAGATTTGTACACTTGGGAGCTCTTCTCCATTATGTGAAACACTGGACTAGGAGCAGGAGCAAAGTGCAGCACTGGGGCAAGCGCTCAGGATGCATGAGGTTCAACCCCAGCACGCAAAGGAAGAGCACAGTGGTGTGGTCTGTTGGACAGGAGAACAGCTGAACATACCAGAGTAGTTCTTGGTAAAATATTATATACTCACTGTAAGTCTTTTAAAAATGTGCAGTTATGCAGATTATATAATCTTTAAAATCTAAATCACATCCTTTGAAGAGTAAAAAATGATAAGGTACGAAAACATCAGACACCTAGAAGGTACTCAGTCAGTGGTGAATGTAGGTTTATTACCATGTGTCAAATGAGAACGTAATGTTAATTTTTAATGGAGGTTACAGAATTCTGTATACTGTATGTGTATTTATGCACACAAAGGAGAGACCCAGGGAAAACACCGTGATGGCAGTGATGGCTGTTAGCAGTGAGGTTACTGCAGCTTGTGCACTGCCTGTCCCTTGTCCACCGTATTTTAAGCTGTGAAACGCCAGATGTGTAATTCAGATTAAAGATTGTAGTTGTTGGCATGTGTTTAACATGCCTAATCATAAAATCAACTTTGAGTTTTCTTTCAAAATGAAAATTGTGAGAAAACTTGAAATACAATATTGAGGATAAAGAGTTTCTCCCACAAGAAATAGAAACATTGAGAAAATTCAAAGTGTGTTGCTCGGAAATAGTTGCAAGATGTTTATCTAGAGTGCCTTTTTCTACAATTTTGACAAAGAAAGCAGCCTGGAGATAGTATTTTTTCTTCTTTTTTCTTTTAATCTTTGTTGTAGTTTTCTTCCTCTTCCTGTTCTTTTTCTCCCCGTCCCCCACCAAGTATTAAACTCACAACTTTGCACTTGCTCTGCAGGCCTTGTGCCCTGAGCTATATTCCCGGCCCCCTCCTCTTCCTTTTCCCCCTCCTCGTCATCTTCTTCCTCTTCTCTTTTTATCCTTGAAATAAAATGGATTCGGCGATAATATTTTTAAGTGAACCAAAATACCTTAAACAAATTCCCACACTTTAAAGAGTCACATTCTTGTGATTTTAGACATGAGTCGTTTAAAAGCCATCATTAAATCGCAGCGGATTTCAAGAATCTCTTCAATTTTAATTCACAGGCTAAATCACAGATGAATTACACAGTCATCAACCAGCTGTAGTGGCACACCCCTGTAATCTTAGCACTCTGGAGGCTGAGGCAGGATGATTGCTACAAGTTTGAGGCCAACCTGGGCTACAGTAGTGAGTTCAAGGCCAGCCTGAACTACATAGTGAGACTTTGTCTCAAAAAAACAAAACAAGAATTAGTTGTACATCAGTTTCTTGGGGAGGTGTGGGCTTCCTGGTTGTCTAAAGAGAGCATTGGTATTAGAAAGCTGCCAGGCCCTGGAGCTTGTTCATTGCAAGCTTTTAAGCTGTTTCCAGATTCATTTTACCTAAGTAAAAAGTTGCTAGGTTATGCAAATAGACCTAGGTAGAGCCAAGTAGAATCCTTAGTTTTGCCTGGTACTCACATGCTCCTTGTTCAGCCATTTTGACTTGTCTTGAAAATCAGATCAGTCATTTCACACATTATCAGAACTGTCATTTCCCCTTGGTCGAGTACTCAGCTGAGTTGTCTATCCTTGGTAACTGTCCCCCAGTGTAGTTTGGTTTACATGTGACACAGGAAAACAAAAGTGCAAGTTTCGTTCCTATTACAATATAATTCTTATTTAATGTTACTTTTCCTTCCAGTACTGTTCAACGCAAGATGTGAACATCAGCAGGCTTGTAATAAGTTCACCGTTCTCCATCACTAGCTTTTATTTATGGTGTTTAAGTGTTTGCTGCTAGGAGTTGAGAAAATAGGAGGTATGGGCAAAGTATATGGTGAATGTATAATTTTTTTTAAAAAAGAAACTATAGTAAGAGGCACGTTGCCATTAACCCCCCTCAAAATACTCCCCATTACTTTGAACACTGAAGTAGTTCTAGAAGTTCTCTTTCATGTTTTTTCAAAGTGTGACTAAAACTGTAGTGAGTGCTGCTGTCAAATGCCATGTAACAGAAAGACGGGCTTTTTTTTTTTTTTTGAGACAGGCCTCACTATGTAGTTTAGGCTGGCCTTGAACCTGCCTGTGTAACCCAGGCTGGCTTCAAACTCAGAACAATCCTTCTGCCTCAGCCTCCCAAGTGCTGGGATTACAGGTGTGCACTGCACACCCAGCACAAAAGCCAGGCTCTCAACATTACAGTGTACGTGCATCCCTCTTGATCACCGCATCTGGCACCATGAGACTTGGGTTCTTCCCAAGTTAAGATGCCAGTGAAAGGTAAACATTTTAAATCAAGTCAGGACATTGGGGCAGCAGTGAGAGAACAACTAAAGACAAAAGAGGACTGACTTCCAGAACTACTACAGAGTGGCCCAGAATAACTATGTGTTTGAAGCAAGGGAGATTATTTGAGGGGGACTAATAGCAAGTGTTTTTAGCAGTGATAAATTTTTTAATTCAAACATTCACTGTATTTTTGGGTCATACCTCATGTACTGTTTTATAAAACCAAATTGGTTAACAACCACTTGGATGTAAAAACACTTGGGGCTGCATGGTGGTACCCACCTGGAACTGCAGCACTTCAGGGCTGACGGGAGGATTGCTATTGCCTGGCCTGGACAGTTTAGTGGGATCGTGCCTCAAGATGAAACAGAAATGGTAGGGGCACAGCTCAGCACAAAGGCCATGTTAGCCCCCAACCCCACAACACACCTGCACCCAGACTCTGAGCAGCGGGCTGCGCAGGTGCAAGCCCCATCTGTTCCTGTTTGTTCTTGCAGGGTGCCTTCTGTAGTTCTGACCTGCTACCTACAGTCAGAATTGTGTGGTAGATTTTAATTCCCCATATTTTCCCATAACTAATCCTTTTTTTAACTTACCAAAATTTTTGTTTGGTAATAGGTTAATTTATTCAGCACCCATATAAGAAATGTGGAAAGGAGCCAGCCCAACCCCCGTCTGCACAGGGCACCAGGGACTGTCCTGCGGGTAGCCAGCGGGGGCTGGGAGAACCAGCCAGCTGCACCTTGGAGAAGCCTTGAGTGTCTGGAGAAGCGCGCCTTGCATGTCACCTCCTCCTGTGGAACCTGGGTTGGGAGAAACTCGGGTACCTGATCCACCCCTTACACTGTGGGACGGGTAGCCAACATGGGCAGTGCCTAGGACCCCACAACCTGCTCGTCCGGAGGAACCCAGGAAAATGTCAAGATGAAGGTGCAAAAGGCAATCTCTGGCCTCCAGCCCAAACAGAACAAGTTCAGGGGACTTAGACATGAAAGAAAGTGGAAGTTGCAAACCTGAAGTTTCTGGGATGATGGCAACTGAAGTAAAGAGCTAGGCTTTGGTGGCAATCTTTTAGAAGTATAAATAAGCACTTTAAGAAACATTTCTGTAACTACTTTAGTTTGATACTCTGTAGTTTTTTTGCATTTCCTTCTCTGCTCCCTGCCTGATGTTCCATGTTTTCCTGCTGTTCATCTCATCTCCTGGTAGAGCTGTGGGAAAAAGCCTTTAGAGACTACTTGTTGGTGCCTGGGTTTTCATCTTTTTTACATTAACAATAAGAAGCGTAGACATTTACAGACATACCATATATTAATAGCCAAAAAAGTTTCACTGAACAACATCCATTTTTACTTAATGCAGTGCACTGTTTTGTTTTGTTTTTTCATTTTTCTTTCCTTTTTTCTCCACCCTGCCCCCCACCTTTCACTATTGACAATTGAACCCAGTGCCTGTATATGATTTTGAAACAGGGTATCATGAAATTCCCCAGGCTGGCCTCAAACTTGCAGTCCCCCTACCTTGGCCTCCTGAGTAGCTGTGATCACACACATATGCCCAACTACTTCTTACATTTTTTTAAATACTGATGTCAGCCTTCGGAATTGGTTTCATGACCCTTCAGAATTGAGTCCAGTATTGTTTACCATGCTGTGAGCAGACTCTGAGGTTGTTCCCTGGGGCACACTCCTTCAGCATAGACTTCATTTCCGGTTACAGATCACTACTGTGTCATAGGTCAGAATACCCAGATTTTGAGATTTCACAAGCCAGGGAAGTGTCGGCACAAAAACTGGCAGGCCATCCTACTGCTGGCAGCTGGAGGAGCTAATAAAATAGGAAGTAGGAAGACTTATCATCTCTTCACTGGGACATACCGTCATAAGGGTAGCTGCTGTGTTGAGCTCTTTGTGCATGACAAATGGACCAGAACCCCTTTGGTAAATTTCAGTTTCTTATCTCTGTAAGAATCCTGAGGAGGAGGTGCCTTAATCCTCACTTCACACAGTAAGAGACAGGAAGTCAGAGAAACTGCTCAACTTGATTGCTGGGGCACCCGCCTCAGAAGTGGACTAGGAATACTCCCAGACACTGTTCACAGTGTTCCTCTTCCCAAGAAGAGGCACTTGGTAGCATGGCCTGCATGTGCTAGGATAGATTAGACCACATTTCTCCAGAAAAACAACCCTCGTTCGTGTTTCTCACTGAATGCTTGCTTCTGTCTGTCTGGAGGTCCTAGCTGCTTGTTCAGGCCCCACCGAACTTCGACGTGAGCCTTTGGTATGACTGGTAGGAGAAGCGCACCTGCGTGATTTTATGCTAACACTCTTTCCTCTAGCTGTGCATTTTGATGAATTTGAAATAGATTGTGAGGAAGGGAGAAAAATAATGGGACTAATATCAATTGAAAAAGTACCAGAAGGTTGACTTTTCTGGTAAGGAACTTTGCTTCATTCATTTGCTATTTGTGGGCCTCTGGGTGTCTGGGAATGTGCGAATGTGCTTGTTGCTCACCATGTAGCAGGTGCCTAAAATAGATACTGCCCCAAAAAGCTACATTTGTAATATGTGTTAGTGCTTACAAGAGCTTGCAGGGCAGGGACAAGGCTCCTCAAAAGACTCCACATGCTCCAGAATCAGATTTAATGGAGGACACAGAAATTTACAAGATTGGCCTACAGTGGCTGCCTACAGTCAAATGTAGAAGAGTGCTGCAAAGGGTCTGTGTGTGCACTGGAGATCTGAAGGACCCAGCCAGAGGCCTGGAGCACACAGCATTGTCCTGCACAAGTCCGAGTCCACATCAGAATCCTCAATGAAAGCCCGAGGGCCCTGCACCGGGAGGTGGAAGGGTCCGCACTAGGAGCTGGAGAGTCTGCGCCAGCAGGGGGCAAGGCCGGAGCTGGAAGCTGAGGAATCCAGGAGACACCGCCCAAGGCGAAAGAGAAGACTGGAGCTCCTTGCAAGAGAACAGCCAACGTTCCTCTAAAGGAAACCAGTTGAAATCCTCCCTCCCGTTCTCCTTTTGATGTTACTCCATTCCCACAACAGTCCTCCTTAAAGTGGGTCTTCCATGCCCAGAACTATGTTGACTTCATTTGGCTGGACATTCCCATTCAAGCTGACAGTTAACTACCACGTGATGTAAGCAGATTAACAGAGAACTAACCTGCACTTCGGAGCAAGATTAAGAGAATGTTTGCTAGTAAATATTGTGACAAAGAGTGCTTTTAGTTCAGTAGAGTTTTGGGGACCACAAATTCACAATGGCTAGTCTTGCATCCTTCCCGAAGGGATAAATAGAGGCTTGAGATTATGGTATCGCCCTTTGAGACTTCCCGTTAACTCTTGGGATGGGCCGTCCTCCCACCCACTGAGACTACTAAGATGAAAAAGCATACTCCGCCGGAGCGGGATCCTTCTTAGCATAAAACATCTCTGCCTGCTGAGTCATGGACCTCTGAATCTTCTGCTAGCCCCTCCTGTCATTGTATATACCCATGGCATTGTACACACCAAATAAATTATGGCTGGTGTGGAGTATCTGGGTCTGTACCTGTCCTGAGGCACGGACCTCCCAGCCCCCCATCATGCGTTACTAAATCTGTCTGTTTCTTATTTCATCCTTTTGCTGTACCGCTCATACAGGCAGTAGGGGATCTTGACCAGGTCCCCGAAAGTAGAGTTCGCATGTTTGTGAACAAAATGTGCTAAGTATCCTAGCGTGAATGGAACATAAATTTGTCACATGAATTTGCTAAAAGACTAGTCAGTCTGCTGCTTTGAGCTCAATTGTATTACTTTAAAAACAATACCACTTTCTTTTTTCAGACACCTTCTGCAGTAAACAAGATAAAACAGCTTCTTAAAGATAAGCCTGAGCATGTAAGTAAAGTCTCTCAAATATTCAATAAAAATTTAAAGGTGGTGTTGTGATAAGTAGTCTGTTTTATTTAAGGATTTGTTTTGTTTGCTTGCTTTTGAGGTGCTGGAAGTCAAACCCAGGCTGCAGGCAGGCTAGGCAAGCACTCTGCCATTCACATTTACCTGCAGCCCCACTCACGATTTTTAAAATTCAAGTATTGAAGAGCAGGTGTTCAATGAAAAAGTTACTGTCAGTCCAGGCTCCTCCTCACTGTCAGCTGTGTTTCAAGAGGCAGCCTCCTAGTATTCTTCCAGAGACAGTCTGTGCATGCCACGTGGTTAGACTGAGACTTCTCAGCCTCCACACTGCCGAGGTTTTAGTGCAGATCCGAGGGTGTTCGGCAGCACCTCGGGCCTCTGCCTCCCAGGTACAAATGGCATCCTGTCTTTCTAAGCCGTGTCAAGCAAAATCTCTCCCCAGGGGAACCACTGGCTTAGATGATGCTTGTTTTCTTCGTCTTGCTTCTCCTGTAGAAAAGCACGTTCTGTATAGGTTCTGGTTACACTTTGCTGCTTGCCCTGAAGGTCTTTCTGCTGCCTCCTCCATTGCCGTATGTGTATTGCATGAACAGGTTTGAGTTCTTAAACCTGCTCTTACGGTAAAGACCATTTGAGTTGTTTCCTTTCATTGTTGCCATAAACATCCAGCGGCTCTTGGTGTAGAGTGCCGGGTCCATTGGTGCCGACCTATGGCACACAAGCCGCCATGGGCGCACAGAGCCCTCTGTTGGCACTCAAGCCAAGTGAGTATTTTTTCTAAACTCAAACCTCAGTATGCAGGTTTAGTTGCAGTGCTAGCACTTTGTGATAAATAAGTGGGTTTTGGGTTGCAGTTTGGGCACTCAGTCTCTGAAAGGTTTGCCATCACTGTTCTGGACGTGGAAGCGTGACTTAATGTACCTGTGTACAGTGTGTTTCTGGATATAGAATTGTTGAGTTAGGCTTTGTACATCATCCTAATCATAGTGCATTGTTAACAGCTGATAGAATACTGTACATCATTTCAGATAGTGAATTGTCAATAATTAAGTTGGGTGTGGTGGTGCACACCTGTAATCCCGCCACTCAGGAGACTGAGGCAAGAGGATCATGAGTTACCAGCCAGCTGGGCTACAATGCAAGTTCAAGGCCAGTCTGGACTACATAGTGAGACCTTGCTGCCAAAAAAAGGAAAAAAAGATAATATAACAAAAAATAACAAAAAGACTAGTGTTTCCTGTGCTCCACCATACAATCACCATGACAACGTAATGGGAGTGCTGCCTCCTAAAAATTATGAAACGTAACACGTCAGTGCTCCTTCATACAGGCTGATGACCTACAGTGACCCAATGAAACAGGAAGTAGATTTGTGGGATGTTTGTTCATAGTGATGTAAAAAGGTGTGATTTATAGCATGAGTGATCTCTTTTCCAGATTCCAGTTACCTAAAGCTGTGTTTTTGTTTTTCCCTGCATTACTGGGAATTGAACGCACAGCCTTCACACTTAACTGCATTGCCAGCCCTTTTTCATTTTGAGCCCAGGCTGTGCACGAATGTGTAGTCTTTCTGTCTCAGCCTCCCAGAATGCTGGGTCTACAGGCATGCCCCAGTATGCCCAGCTCATGTACTTTTAAAAGTTTATTTTCCATTCCTACTACTTGGCCTTTTTCTTGCTTCAAGTCTTCTTCCTGTTTACAAAGATAAAAACTAAATGGAACAAATACTTATGACATGTGGTCTAGGAATTTGTCCAAGCAGTTTACCACTCTGAGCGTGTGAAACTCTCGCATTCCTAAAGTTGACATCTGAAGGTGAATAAAATTGGCCACATCATGATTGCTTCATCACACATTGCCACTTTTCAGAGAATGGTCTCTCCTGGTGAAGTCATACTTAAGATTGTAATACTTTGACTGCATACTTAAATGAAAAAGTAAGCTCCAGTAGATATTGTCAGAAATTTTCATTAAGGTTGACGTTGGTTGGGGGGCGGGGTTTGTTTGGGTGGTTGTGTTCTGTTTAGTTTTTAGCAGTATGGGGATGGAACCTACAACCTTATCACTGAGCTATGTCCCTGTCCTCCCCACATCCCTGCTTTTTTTATTCTGGTACCAGGGATCAAACTTACAACCTTGCGCTTACCAGGCAGGTGATTGTGCTGCTGAGCTGTATCCCCAGCCCCTCCTAGCACTTTTTTAATATTTTATTTTGAGACATGGTTTTGCTAAGTTGCCCAAGCTAGGCTCAAATTTGAATCCTCTTGCCTCGGCCACCCAGAGTATGGGGATTACAGGCAGGTATTACTGTGCCTAGCTAGATACTGCTGTTTTGAAGGTGGTGCTTGGCCACTTTTTCAACTTCTTTACCATCGTTTTTGGTGGTGCTGGGGATTGAGCCCAGGACACTGCACGTGCTGTGTACATCCTCTTCCCCCTGAACAGCACCCCAAACTGACTCAGTAAACTTCTACATTCTATTGGCTGCAGGCTTTGCATTCACATATTTGAAAATGTTTGGGGTTCTGCCTCAGAATGAAGGCTCCTGTACAGAGAGCTGTGTTTTCTAGAGGGTCACAGCTGACACAAGAGAACACCTCAGAATGAGCTGGACCAGAAACTTTTTTTTTTAAAGATAGTAAAATCCAACAAAACGTAACAGAATGAAGTCAATCAAGACAAAGCAGTAGAACTGGTACAGAACTTCTAAGAAAGATACTATGAAAACAATAGCTACTATAGTATATCTTGTTATTTTCAGAATAGTTGAGCTTTCCAACAGGTATACTAAAATCAAACCAAAACAAAACAAAAAACAATAAACACAATAAAACCAATAAAAACAGTATAAAATAAGGCCAAAAAAAATTAATCAGAATAAAGCAAAACAACGAGAACAATATTGGGCCTCGAAGACAAAACAGAAGAGAATCCCCAATTTTTGCTATATTGCGTACTGTCATCTTCCAAAGAGATGCTCAGGCTGCCAGCCCCAGGCCTACAAAATGAACAAAACAATACTAGCATTTGGTTGTTTTATCTGCCTTAGTTGCTATCAATGTAGCCAGACCTCCAAACAAGCAGGTTGCTTGCGGGGGGAGGGGGTTGTCCTTGATTCTTAGGTGCCGGTAGGCATACGGGGTGGGGGGCGCATGTTTCTCTTCCTGGGGTCCACGCCAGTCACGCAGGCCCCCAGAAGGCTGTCTTACTTGTGTCTTGGTTGGAGGCGCTCAGGCCTCCAGAAACATTTTTAAGGAAGCGCAGTTTTGAAGAAGGCATCTCCGTTGTCAAGTTTCTTTCTTTCTTTCTTTCTTTCTTTCTTTTCTTTTCTTTTCTTTCTTTCTTTCTTTCTTTTTTTAAATGATTTTATTAAAACTCTTCCCTTCTTAAAAAATGTTATTTCTGCCAGGTGTGGTGGCGCACTCCTATAATCCCAGCACTTGGGAGGCAGAGATGATAGGATCATTACAATTCAAGACCAGCCTGGGCTACAAAGCAAGCTGAAGGCCAGCCTGAACTGCATAGTGAGACCCTGTCATAAAAAGACAAAAAAAAAAAAAAAAATTATTTCCAACCTAGATGTTTAATAGTAAGGGTTAAGGACTTAACCTCAGGGGAGGTCGTGAAGCATTTGCCCGGCTTGAGTAAGTCCCTGGGTTTGATCACCAGCACAGCCGAGTCATCAGCATACATTGGTGCAGTGGGATGTTAGGTGGCATTACTTGCAAGTGATAATTTAAAAAGTTAGTTCCAGGGGGAAATAATGTCTTGGGTGTAAAAACAAAATCAAGAATAAAGTTTTCATGTCTAGGTGTAATAAAAACTGTGTTCTGGCTGTATGTATGACTAGAACTGGAAGAAAACAGGGAAAAACGAACGGTCGTTCGACTGTAGGGTTTTTCTTCTTTGTATTGCTTGTTTGTGTATAGCTGGGAGTTGTTTAGTTAGTTTTTTGCTAGTTTGTTAGTTGGTTTCTTGCTAGTGTTGTTTTTTTGTTTTGTACTGGGAATCAAACTCACGACTTTGGACTTGCCAGGCAGGCACTGTATCACTGAGCTACATTCCTGGCCCCTTGCTAGTGTTATGATTATTCAATAGTTAAATTTTTAAAATGTTTCCTGTTGCATTTAAATTGCCTACAGGGCCATTTTATAACCAAAAAATCTAATATTTATATTTTAGCTTAGGACAAAATGAACAGTTATAATAAGCAAGTTTTTAGTTAGTGTAATTGTGCATTCTACATTAAACTAAGTTTGTATTTTCAATTCTTTTTTTAGGTAGGTTTGAAAGTTGGTGTCCGAACCAGGGGTTGTAATGGCCTTTCCTACACTCTAGAGTACACGAAGGCAAAGGGAGATTCTGATGAGGAAGTTGTTCAAGATGGTGAGTGCTTGACACACTTTCCCAGGGGCTTTTTTTCCTTAAAGTCTCTGCCTGCACGGTGTGGTGAGGAAGGCTCAGAGCGGGAATTGTGGGAGTAGCCAGGTGAGAGGCGCAGCTGACAGACCTCAGATGCCGTCTGCTTAATGCACGGCGGGGGTGGGGACCTGTCACCCCTCTTTCGGTCAGTGGCCAGGTGAAACATAAACCCAGTCAATTCTCTCCTCAGGCTGTGCTCTTAGGAACTAAGAGAGCGATTACTGGGTGAGCGTTTGTTTGTTTCAACTCTGAAAGCTCATCATCGAGTCCAGAAAGGTCTTAGGGTCTCACAACTTCCAAGTGAACCAGAAGTGAACCAGCCAGCCACTTCTGTGTGTATGTCAGGTAATGTCAGCTCAGTGTTTTGAAGAATTTCTCTAACTAGACTTTTAGTAAAATTTTCAGGTTTTTTTCCTTAAAGATAGTAAAATGCAACAAAACAAAACAGAACAAAGCCAATTAAAACACAGCAGCAAAATTGGTACAGAACTTCAAAGCAGGATACCAGGAAAACAACAGTAGCTACCATAGTATATATCTTGTTATCTTCACAATAGTTGTCCATTCCATCAGGTATAGCAAAATCAAACCAAAAACAGAAGACAATAAAACCAAAACAGAATATTGAATAAAGCAAAGCAATCAGAACAAAGCAAAACAGAACAATATTGGGTTTCAAAGACAAGATAGAAGGCAATCCCCCGTTTGCTGTATTGCATACTGTCATCCTCACAGCAGATGCCCAGACTGCTGGCCCTAGGCCCGCGTATCGACCGAACAATACAAGTATTTACTTGCTTTACGTACCTTAGCTCGGCCTGTCCTCTGAGCCAACATGTTGGGGGAGGGGGGCTTGATTATCAGCCCGGACACCACCTGCAGGCTCATGGGAGGTGCTGACTTCTCTTCCTGGAAGCCACCAGAAAGGCTGGCTGGTTGGCTTGTTGGATCCTCCCGGTCCCAGCATGGCGGATTCTCAGGAGGCACTGACTTTTCTCTTCCAAAATTTTCAGTTTTTTCAGGATTGTATTTGACAGCAGCCCTATCCCAGCCCAATGGTGTGATGGAAACCTGTCTAAAACAAGATGAACAGTCCCACAGCGTGTGGAACCCACGTGTTCATGGGTGCGCAGTGGCAGTCACGCGCCTGCAGGGTCCCGGCCTGCTCGCAGCTGTGCCGGTGTGTGAGAGTGAGGCGTGCAGTCAGACACCTGCCTTCACCTTAGCAAACCACAGCCACTAGCCCATGGAGACCATGTTTTTCAGACTTCTTTTTAAGATCAACTCAAATCATAAACCTGAATCTTCATCTTACAGGAGACCCGTAATTATGTATAATTTAATTGCTTATAAGGAGGAAAGCTTTTTTAACCTGATTGTATGTGCCAAGATAACAACTTCTACCTGCATAATTAGGTAATATTACTCTTTTTCAACCCATAACCAGAGCAGAACTACCATACTGATCATTAAAATAATCCTATTAAGTAATCTTGCCAGAACAGCCGTATGCAGAGTTTTAGGCTTGACAGTGTGTTGACTGAGTGTACAGATAAGATAGCATTGCAAGGTTTCTGTGAGTGTTACTGACTCCATCCTCACCAACTGTCACTGAGGGCTGGACTCAGGAGGGAGCGCTTGCCTAGCACGCACAAGAGTTTGATCCGCAGCCCCACAGAGACAAACAAAACCTTCATGGAAAATGCACATATTTTTTCATGTTACAAATTGAAGAAAATAAATGAGTACAACCAAAGGCAAGTTGTAGCTTTGCACGGAGTTGTTGCACAGTTGATTGGTGTGAAATAGTCTGACCTCACTGGTTTCAACAGAGAGTGGGGAAGCAGTGCCTGCCCCTCGGGGTCGGGCAGCCTCTTGAGAAGCTTCCTGTTGAGTTTTGCTAGTGGCTGCTCTTAAGGTCCCCTCGCGATGAGTCAGCAGGTTCATAGGCTGCAGGCTTCGTGTGACTCATGTTTTCTTTCCCAAAGGAGTCAGAGTGTTCATCGAAAAGAAAGCACAGCTGACACTCTTAGGAACAGAAATGGACTATGTGGAAGACAAGTTATCCAGTGAGTTTGTCTTCAATAACCCAAATATCAAAGGAACTTGTGGCTGTGGAGAAAGCTTTAATATTTGAAACCTCAGGACTCTTGTGGCCGTGAAGTCCAGGCACGCTTCCGGGAGCCTTGGCGCGTACCGAAGAAACCGTGTGACTGTCCGTGCTGAGGCTTGTCGTGTGTGGTCACCAGGTGGGGAAATAAAGTGATGCATTCTGAAAATGAAGCCAGTGTGCTGGATTCCAGAAGACGTGATGTTTGTGTCCCGTGAGGGACAGGAAATGAGAGCCGCTGCCCTGTTCGGACCCCTCAGAGTTCTGTAAAGAGGACAAATTCCGCCCTGCACGTCACTCTTGCATCCTTGGTCAGAACCAGCGCTGGGACCCTCGCCTTCCTGGGTGGAGCTGAGGGAGTGGCTGGATCGGTGTCCGCTCATTGGGTTGCTGCTGGCTCACATCTCCCTCAGCACTTTCCCAGCCAGATTGACGGCTTCTAAAATGCAGAGGCCATGAGTCCTGCCTGCTGATGGTAACTTGGTGGCATATTGTTTTTCCTACCCAAACTTGGCATGGCCTCTTTCTCTTTCTTGAGACAGGCTGGCCTCGCCCTCCTGCCTCAGCCTCTAGAGTCACTGGATTACAGTGTGCACCACTACACCTGGTTTGGCATGGGCTTTTTACGTTGTTTGCAAAATGTCCTTGTGAAATGCCTCTGCGTGCCCTCAGCAGTGCCAGGCAGGGACTCCTCTGCACTGTATGCAGGGTAGTCCTGAGGGCTGGTGTCAAGGTGACAAAGACTTCCTTGCCTCATTTTTAACCCGTCTCTTTTGCCTTGCTAGAAGTGTCCGGAGAGGTAGGACCTCAGGCTGACTCCTCCTTTTTGCTAGAGGGGTTCTTAAAAGTTGTGTAGCCCACCACCCACCTCAGCCCTGTGTGCTCAAGACACAACCCCAGGGAAGCCCAAGGCTCGCAAGCCAGAGGAGAGCCGGCCCTGGGCGCGGCGCCCCATCCCGTAGGTGGCGCCTCTGTCCACCCCAGCGGAGAGCCGGACGGTGGTCTGGCCGCTGCTGCTGCTCAGCGTTTGGGTAGCTTGTTTGTAATTTAATGATGATCATATTAGTTTAATCTTGAGAGGGAAAATCTTATTTTAAAAGCCTTTTATATGAATTTCCTTCATATTTCTTTGAACTTCGAAGCAGTGGTTTGTATTAAGGAAGATATCGTAGCAGCTGAGAACACCTTCAGTGCATGTGGTAATGAGAAGCAGTGCTTTTGATTGCTCGTGTGTGCACTTCTGGGTCCTAAGTCCAGTTGTTAAAATTTGTAAACAGCGTTTTAACCTAATACTCGTTATCACCAACTTTTCTTTTATAGGCCCCTGCTGTCTCTTAGTTATTGATTTTGCTGGGCTCAACATAGTGAGTACACTGAGATGGCGCGGATGCTTTTTTTGAAAGCTGATTCTCATGAATTACAGTAGTGAGTTCATCCTGTTTACTAAAGAACCTACACAAAATGTACCAAAATTTGGAGCAGTAGTTTTACGTAAATGTTCATGAGTTTATTATCATTAATATAATTATTGATCATTCATACTTTGTGCAATGATGTATGTAGAGATTGAGTTATCAATTAAAAACTTTGGCCTCTTCGTGGTCATTAAAATGCCTTTTCTTGTTTGGGAGTAGCCACTAACCCTGCTGATGAATACCTGCTGTTCGTCCCGCTCGGTGTCCGCACTGCCCCTTGAGACTCATCTCCGGCTGCTCTCACCTGCCGGGGGGAATCTCAGGGGAAAGCCCATCTGAGGTGCTTGCTCCTGCTTCTTATCCCCAGGAGCGAGCAGGACCCCCACGAGGAGTGCTCAGGAGTGCTTGGCCTCTGTCGTCTGAGCGTCCCTCTGTCTTCCTGTCTGCAGAGATTCTTACCGTTTGCTCCAGGCACAGCAGTGAGCACCAGCTCTCCACTCATTCTGAGGGTTCCCAGAGAAAGCCTGCCCGGCCGAGACCTGGGAGGGGACTCCTGAGACAACCGCACTTCGGGTGCCCCTCCGCGGGCTAAGCCCACTCCTCGCCGCCATCCCCGGGACGGCTGGCAGGTGGGTCTGCCTGCCGCCCTTTTCACGGGAGAGTCCAGAGCTCGCAGGGAAGTGTTTCGCCTAAGTCTCATTGTCTTGGCCAGGTCCGCATTAGCTCCCCACCTTCGGGGTGCAGGAGCCGGGTGCACCGGGAAGACAGCTACCCTAGAGGTCGTGACCCATGAGATTTGAGGGGAAGGGTGGAGGATGGACCCGCTACGGTTAACACTGAGAAGAATAAGGCACAGGAGGGGCGGAGGCCCAGAGAGCCCTAGCTTTGTGTGGGCGCTGGTGGTTTACCAGGCAGCCTGGAAAGGTAGACAGCTCGTGAGTGTCAGCTGGGGCAGGGAGGGGGCTGGGAGAGGCTGGGGACAGAGAGCCCCGGGGAGGGAATGTGGGGGACACTCGGAGAGCCCTGGGGAGGGCCCATGGGGGACAGGGACCCGGCGCACGGGGGACACTGCCCAGCTCCGAAGGGGCTGCTGCTTTGACTCTCAATCTTAGTTCCATTTCTCTTGTTGCTGAGACAAAATACTTGATACCCAGCATTAAGGGGGAAAGGTTCATTCGGCTTACTGTCTGTAGAGGTTTCGGTCCTTTGGGCTGGCGCCGAGGGAGGGTGGCCCGGCAGAGGGTAAACAGTCTGTGGTGGGCAGAAGGTAGCACAATGCTGCACTACAGTCTAGGTACAGCCATCCCTGAAAAAGCCCCACCTAGGACCAGCTGAGGTCTTGGGAGGAGGGGCACGGACAGAAGCCAGAACAGTGCTAGTGTAAGCAGTGTTTACTGGTTCGGTTTATATAATACAGAAGCACTGCTGTATTTCCTTCAGGTACAATACTGTACAGTACTGAAAAGCGTTTTGGAGGCGACATCATGTTTTCAGTGCTCACTGAGCAGCAGGCACATCATCGTTTTCTGGCACACGGCTCTGCCCCACCGCCGTGTCAGGCAAGCGGTGTGACCCTGCGTCCTGAGCAGAAGCTTCTGCCTGCTGCCCCTCACCCCCATCCACGCCAGCCCCGGGCCAGCTGAGGTCAGCGGTAGTGCCGGGAGCAGATCTGAGGAGAAGCCTCGGCCACCTGGTTAAACACAGCCCTGGGGAGTTTGAGAAGAGCCTCCTGCTGTGCTCCTTTGTTGCAGAGTATCTTCCGGCCCTGTCGCTGGACAAAGGATTGCTTTTCTCAAAGAGGGAAGGAGAGCAGGGGTTAGAGAAGGCCCTGAAGATCAGAGGTCCCTAAAATTGCCAGTACTTCCTAGGATTCATTCAGCAGGAAATGCCTTAAAAATGAACCTTTCTTGTCAAATTGGGATACCCAAGAGTTGGGGAAATACAAAGGCCTGTGATGTGAGCTGTGAGCACTGGCAGCGTCTCCTTGGAGGCTCGGGGCGTTGTGACACAGGTCAGAGCCAGCATCTGCCCAGTCAGCACAGCAAACCCAAGGCGCTGCGGGCCCAGGCTTGCGGGTCTGGAAAGCCGAGGTCTGCGTGGAGAGAGCCTGGATTCGAACAGTGTCTGCTGCTGTTTTGTGTCACCGTTCAGCCGTTTCCCTTCTGCTGAGCACGCGCTGCACAGCAGCACGTCCTGCTAGGGGCAGATGCCCAGCGTTTTGTAGTTTTTGTCTCTTTGACCCATCTCCTGTGTCACACAGGAGAATGTCCACAGTTGATCAAGGAGGTAACGAAGGTTTCAGCACAATCCGATAATTATATTGTCGTTAAAATCTAGAGAAGCATTGTTATATTTCCTTCAAATTCGTGACCATGGTAGCTCATTTTGTATACTTTTAGTTTGTGTAATATAATCACAGAGAAATTTCATTCTCACAGGCTGAATAGCTATTAAGAAACCTGCCTTAAGCCAGGCGTGGTGGCGCACGCCTTTAATCCCAGCACTCTGGAGGCTGAGGTAGGAGGAGCGTTGTGAGTTTGAGGCCGGCTTGGGCTACCAGGCGAGCACAAGGCTGGTCTGAGCTACATAGTGTGACCCTGCCTCAAAAAACTAGGGCCGGGAGTTTGGCTCAGTGACTTAAGTGCCTGTCTGGCAGACACGAGGTTGTGAGTTCAATCCCTGGTGCCGCAAAAAAAAAAAAAAGAAAGAAACCTGCCTTCCCGAGGAGCTGTCTTGAAAAGCTCACCGCCCACAGAACTGGGCCTCACCAGACTGGCGAGGACAGGGGAGGGGACAGACCCCCCCGCCAGGCTGAGCCCGTGCGGGGCTGTGCTCCCCGGACCACCCGCCTTGCTGTCTCACGGGGTCTTCAGCATGGTGACGCTGCACGCGTGCTGCTGAGTTCAGCCTGCAGCCAGCCCAGGGTGCTGAGCAGTGCTGGGCCCTGAGCCTGAAACTGTTCCTGGATAGCCCAGGTGGGTGCCTTTACTTCCCTCACTGGGAACTGCGACTTCTCCCCAGGAAGCTCTCATACTGTCCCCTGGGACTCCCTCTCTGCGGGAGAGTGAGCCCGTGACCTCAGGGCACGCACGGTGCCGCTTGCCTAGCAGGCTTGTGGAGCAGTTCCCAAACTCCAGGTACAAATCCATCTTGGAGATGCCTCTTGAGAGCAGATTCTAATAGCCGATGTGGGGGTGGAGGAGAGGGGTTCTGTGTTTCTAGCGAAGGCCCACGTGAAACTACCACAGTCGCTCTGCAGACCACCTTTGAGTAGCAAGGTTTTAAAATATTCTCTCCAGAAGAGCTTGGTTGCAGTAAACAATCATTCGTACTCACATTTGTTTTTACTAAGCCCTAACCATGGTGGTCAGGGTGTTTGGTTTTTTTTTTTTTTTCTTTTTTGTTGAGGTACTAGAAATTGAACTCAGAGCACACGGGAGGCTGAGGTAGGGGCAGCGTTGTGAGTTTGAGGCCGGCTTGGGCTACAACGCAAGCCCAAGGCTAGTCTGAGCTACATAGGGCGACCTTACCTCAAAAAGCCAGGGCCGGGAGTTTGGCTCAGTGGTAAAAAAAAAAAGAAAGAAATTGAACTCAGGGCCTTCACACTGAACCACATCCTCTGATCTCTGTTTTTCAGTTTGAAACAGGATGTCACCAAGCTGCCCAGACTGGGCTTGAATTGTGACCCTTCTGCCTCTGGCTTGTTCAGGATTTCTCCTAACAGGAGACAGATGCCTTTGTTGCCATCAGGAGATGACACAGCTCCAGGGCAGCACAGTCTCCTGTGTATCGCTCCACGAACAAGTAGTGTGGCCAAGGCATACATGGATTCAGTAAGAATGTTAGGCCTTTTTGTTGTTACCTAGTAACAGGGCCCTTTCAGACTATTAGCTCAAGCCTCCAACCAGAGGTTCTGGAAGGCAGAGCCTGGGCCTCTCCCAGAGCCCAGCGTCCCCACTGCATGTCCTGCT